>QNGE01002842.1:46327-94702 GCA_008508345.1 Paragonimus westermani | reverse complement strand
GGGGTTCGAACAACAGTTCTGGAAAGAGAAACAATACAAACAAACATGAGCCGATGGCCGAGTAAGCCATGCATACGACTTACACAAACGTAAGCTAAAACGGCACCGAAAACAGCAGCATGCCCCGTTACACAATCCAAATTAAATTCGTGCGCGCTCGCTGGTTTCGGTTGCGCGTTACAATAAGGGTGCAGTTCTCAAGTTCACGAAACCTTATAAACCCTCCACACCATGGTCGTCTTATAAACGCTCTTTTATGACTTGTCAGCTGGAATTCTTAAACTGTATGCTTATATCCGTCGACGCAGAGAATGCGCTAATTACCATGCTCTTAAACATGCGGACGGTTTTTGATCGTGTGTCTCTTAGGCACCTAGTGATCACAATAGCATGTTTGGCACACACAACCCCTCCTTCAGCTGGCTTTCGTCACATCTTGACGGCCGCACCCAAACAGGCGAAATTTGAGAGCACTGCTCAACACCAGGGCCAGTGAAGTGATAGGAGGAAACGTTCTGGGACCGTTTATTCCATCGTAAACAAATGGCGTACATGATGTTATCGAACATCGCAAGCTCTCTCTGTTTGCGGACGATATCAAAATCGTTTGCACATGCCACCTACCTAGCAACCCCGCATTCTGTCCACAAAATATACAACAGGACCACAGAAGTCGTGATGCTAAACATAGCTGACTACGTTCTCAGCGATCAAGTCGAACATCGTTATTGATGGTTGTTAAAAACCCAGTGGTTTCATCTCACAAGACAGTTATAACAGTGGTACCTTCACTTCCGTTAGAGGTCCAGGAATGCGATATTTTGACTCTCTTAATCTCTCCGAACAGGTATGTTTTCAGGTAGCAAAAACTAAAGACTATACCAAAAAGACGAGGCTGACTCCTTACAAAATGTGTGCCCGGGCTCTGCCTGAGTGTCCCACACTGAATTGTTGTTATTTACGCGAGTCCGGTAGGCCCGTGTTAGATTTTCAACGATCTTTTATCAAAAGCCTACTAGGATATTATTCTCCGTTTACCCATTGACAAAAGTGTCAATAACCTGGTAATAAACCACTCCGGCTACAAAGACCAAAGTTGAATCTCACACCTCTGCATATACTCATACCTTCGGAAGCCATCACCGCGGCATTGAACGTTCACTTTCAACACAGTTCCCCATATGATGTAAGAAGTAAGGACTCCACATTGCCCAACCTAGCAGCTTGGAAAAAGACGCGCACCAACTTCTTTATAGTAAAATATTTCTATAAAGTTGAGCAGTTTGGGCGTCGTGTTCAACACGTCATCGATGAACTGATTGGGAATAACACAACCTTACGAGCAAGTTGTGATACTCTATGTTTCAACCGCGTTGGGTGGCCTTCAATATTCCGATTACAGCACCCCTGAGGAAGGCCACCCGAGGTGGTTGAAACGTACAGTATTACAACTTGCTCGTAACGTTGTGTTATTCCCAGTCTGTTTATCAACAAAATATTTCTACATTCGGAATGAACCTCAGAATGAAATGAGAGCCACTGGCAACATTCAGCGTCTTACAAAGGGTTTAGACAGCCATCTCACGTCCTCAAACACCGCGTCTATCTTCACAATCTGTGTATCTGATAGACGTTTTGAGTGTGGTTCGGGACACACTTAGCCGCCAGCTGCGTGTAACGTACACAACCGTCCCTTCCGTCAGACTCTCGTCGAAAACAGCCTGCTCGAAACGGTTCGCTGTATCATCCACCTCCATGTGACAACTGATCTACTGCATGCTAACTGAACCGTTGTGGAATAAAAATTGTTTCATTCTTGTGTGTTCAATCATGTTCACGCATTGTCCAGATTGCAAGAAAATGTAAAATTGGCGTTAACTAATGACTCCGGTTTAGGGATCTTCCATGGGCTGTTTTCAGAACACGCACATTTAATGGGCCTCCCCCAACTTGTTAACTCAACATTCAGGTTGCCCGAGAAAGTCTTGTGTGTAATCATGAAATACCACAACAACCAGTTGACGGAGTTGAACACAGCAAAATTGATATTATCGTATGAAGTCTCTGTTAAAACTGATGCATTCACGTTATCTGTCCTAGTATAGGTGATCATTCCACATCTGTTTTGACGCGTGAGATTACGTTGGTCTGTCTTATTCCTATAAACATCGGATGTGCTAAGAAATTTTTTTTTTGCGACGAACGGATGCACAAAATCTCGTCTCAGCCGAACACTCACAAAGTTGTCAACCTCTGGACAGCTTCCTGTAATTGACGAAGCCCTGCGCTGGTACTTGAATAACCAGAAATTACAGAGTTACAGAAGCATGAGAAAGTCAGGTTTAGATACAGCTGTCCTCCTAGCTTGTCTGACTGTCCGTTGATCTAGGGTGCTCGTGCACGACATTGAGGTAGCGATCTGGAAGGTGAACGAAACAACCGTGTGACAATCACCACTTCGAATTCAATCCGTGCGTGCTGACTAGTCTCGGACGAGCGTTACATAGCTCCCTTCTTCGCAGAGCGCCGTCCCCGATGTCTCGCCTATGTCTACCAGGTTCGGACCTCAATTCCCATTGCAATCTCGGGGAAATCTGGTGATGGTTCCCAGGCTGTAGTTTGTGTGTATGCCTTTAGTCGATTCAAATGAACCACGATCGACCGTCTGTGGCTTCCTGTTAGTTCACTAATTTGACAGGCTGCTTCCGAAATTATTCACTCGACAACATACGACCCTCTACATTGTTCATACACCTTCACTGGGACTCCCGTGCTCGGAACCGTGTTGTGCAACCACACTCTTTCGCCGATCTTCAAGGGGGCTCCAAATACCCGTTTATCGTAATGGTATTTCTAATGCCTGTGAGATGCCTCCAGATGTGTTCATGCAATTTGGTAGGCCCGTCGAAGTGTACCAAGAAGATTGTTCACATAGTGTGCAACCGGAAGTTGCACTTACTGCGTCACCGGCAATCGGGCATCTGAGGGTAGTCCCACTTCTCAGCCGATCCACAAAATTGTGATCAGTCGGAAGGTGAACGGGAGCATGATGAGCAAACAGACATTTCGGTATAGCCATGTCTTATTCCGTGACAGGTTCCTCTGCGAAAGCTTTGAGAAAAAATTTGAGGGACCGCTTCGTTCTTTTCATCTGCCCATTCCCCTGCAGTTGGTAAGCTGTGGTTCGCGTTTCGTCTTTTCCTAGTAGCCTACACATTTCGGTCCGGGGCTTCCCAAAGGCACACCCAGTGGTCGACAGTGGCCGTTGCCACTGTAGATAGTTCAACCTGTGCATGCATGACTGCCTTGCACCATCTGGTGAAGCAGTCTACGAGGAGCAAGGTGTACCGACTCATTCGGGGTTTCTCAGGCAACGGCTCTACAATATCTACGTCGACCAGCGCGTTAGGGAGTCCTGCAGTCATGAATTGTAACTGTGCTCGACGTCCCCATTTGAGGGTTTTTGAAGGTGCCGCATTTCTTGCATGATTTGTATAACAGCCTGACATCTCTCCGCCGATGTGTCCAGCAGTACCGTTGTCGTTCGACCGCCTCCAGTTTGGTTATTCCTGAATGCCACGGCTAGAGGTGCAAGTTTGTTAGGACGTCACGGACCACAAATCTTCCCATGTAAGCGGGTCCGTATTGAATGAATAGTACCCCCTCTGCCACCTTGAGCTGTTCCCATAGCGCTTAAAGGCATCGAGGTTCATAGCATTTCTCTTCCGTTTCTTTGCCTGTTGGTTTATCACCATTATTCCGGTACCTCTCGTGAATCAGCACAGTCTCAGGAGCTGTTGCTTTAGCCTGCTGACAGCGGCCATATTCTGCACGCTGTAGGTTCATCAGCACCAGGTGTTGCATAGTACAATATGGACAGTCGCTGTGGTTGCGCGCAGGACGCCTTGATAGCGAGTCAGCGTTCGAGTATCGTCTGCTGGGTCTGCTTTCACATACGAAATCGTATTAATGTAGGAACTCCGGTCATCGGACTAACTACCTCTCGGGGCCTTTGAATTTTCGCAACTAGCGGAGGGATTGATGGGCTGTGCGTACGATAAAACATTTGTCCAAGGGATAATGCCGGAAATGTCGGGCGAGAAATACTAGTGCACGCATTCTCCTCTCCGCTGTACGGTGGTTTTTCTTGCGGTTACTCAAACACCGGCTGGCTTAAGCTGTCACTCGTTCCCTACCGTCTTGTCCTCGCTGCGAGAGCACTGTCGCTTGGATCCTTATCCAGAACAAACCCTACGGCTTTTGACGACAGATCCGAAACCCTTCCGAGAGATTACATGCCCCAGAAATGTCACCCCTTTGAGCAGGAATTGACATTTTGGGGGTTCAGCTCTAAACCGACTTCCGCCAGGCGGTCCACCACGGACTCCAAATTGCGCATATGCCCCCATTCGGGCCTTCCGTGGACTAGGATACCATCTTTATGCACTAGGCATGTTCTAAGGATCAAGTCATGCGATGCTTTCTGCATTAAGCGTTGAAATATCTCAGGCGCGTGATGGTCCGAAGGGCATAACTTCGAACTCACACAATCCCGATGGTACGGTGGAAGCTGTCTTAGCCAGGTCGTTTGTTCTGATCTTCACCTGCCAATCACCTGATGCCAAGTCTGACGTGCTAGAACCCGTGGCCCCATCAACAGCAAAAACAGATTGACAATTCTTGGCAACGGGAACGCGTCCTTATTTGTCACTTGGTAGAGTCTCCTGTAATCGGTGCACCATCGTAATTCAATGCATTTCTTTTTACGAGGACTATTGGGGCGGACCATGAAGACTTTGAGGGCCGAGTCACGTTTTTCCGCAGTACGTCCTCAACCATCTGAGTCTGTGGAGCATTCGAACTCTACTCTCTTCAGCACTGCCTGCATCAGGTCCTTGCAAACCACAATCTTTTTCGTTTTATCATGCCGTTTGTGGTAGCGATTTTCACGGTTGTAGTGCTTTTTAGTTATTTGTTTAGTATCACTGTAACTATCCAGGTTGGTTGCGCACACCCCAGAGTGATTTTCACGTATGCTTTGCAAAGTACACATTATTAGTTTTATATACACATGCGCACACGTATATATACATATATACTTATATACGGTTAGCGGCATCCGATTCAGATTGGCCTGCCACAGTGACAGAGACCAAAGCACGCCTGCGCTTAACCATCACCGCAATTGGCGTGCGCCACATCACTTGCTGTTCCACTCACACACAACATATCCAGTGTAAACCGGGAGAAATAAGACTAGCAGGTCTGCCAGTGGGGCCTTTCTGTCCAGCCGGCCAACGCTGGTTAGNATATCCAGTGTAAACCGGGAGAAATAAGACTAGCAGGTCTGCCAGTGGGGCCTTTCTGTCCAGCCGGCCAACGCTGGTTAGCCAGTTGATTGGTTAATAAGAAAAGGAAAGTCTTATCTTTCGAAAACTAAACAGGGAGAGGCTGCAATGACGAGATCCAAACCAGCAAGAGAGATTGTGAAATGTAATACAAGAAGCACTGCAGTATAGGAATGCAGGTTAGTGCATCCCAGAGAAGATAGGGATGAAAAACAAAATTCTCACTGAATTATGAAAAGCCAGGCAGACCATTCATCGTACAGTACACCAACGAAGCCAAAGAAATGAATGGATAGAAGACAGAAGACACCTAGCTTTCTGAAAAAAGAGCGGAATAATTGTCAACGACCAGGCTGTCCGCCGATGCAGTCGTCAACAGGAGTGGAATGGATATGCTTATGTGACCTGCCTGAGCCCAACGTGCTCGTTCTTTCTTCACCAACAGTGAACTATGAGTAAACTGTTACCTAATAATCCCAAACGGCCAGCGCATTCGCGACCGCACACAACACGGCGCTATATAATCACGTCACCGCGATTTATAGCGCCGATGGTTTCCTTACGCACTGCGCGCTCCTGTTCTCGGCCGTGTGAAAATTGCTCGTTGAACTATTGGACGCCTGCCCGAACAGTATTCCTCCAGGCCGTCCGGTTCGACCTCAAATCTTCTCAACATCTAAAATCAATGTCACAACGTGAAAGATTTACCTGCACAACCTCGTGGTATCTCCGCTTCTGACCACTGTGATTTCGCTCACCTGCTTTCACGTGTCCGCACAGTAACTGCTTCGGGATACGGTCATCACCCATCTGACGGACTTAACCGAGCCAACGGAGTTGGTTCAGCATCTGCATGTATTCCATCCCATCTATGTCCGTCACCGAATTACCTCAGTGCTAGGAATCATGTCCGACCACCGAATACTCAAGATGCGCCTCAGGCACTGCACATGGATGCGGCTGAGACTGCTCACGTTTTGCTGGTACATTTTCCACGTCTTATTGTCATACAGCAGTATAGACAGCACCATTGAGCAACAAACACACGTGTTGGTGGCCATCTTCAGGTTATGGTTCTTCCAGACACGCTTTTCAAGGTGTCCGAAAACAACACCAGCCTTCGTCACACGCGCCCTCAGCTCGCGGTCCACGGACAAATCTGTCAACCAATTGCTACCCAAGTAGCGAAAGTTCGCGCAGCCATCGACAATGCCTCCATCGATGTGGATTTAAGGTGAGGGTACACAAGCAAAACCTCCACAAGGCGAGGGCCGGATGAAGGAAAGCATCTTACCTGTGTTGATGACCAATACGAACTTGGAGGCTGCCGACGCGGAGGCTGTCGCCGGACTTTGCACTTCTTTTTCACTGTGTGCCAGCAATGCGCCGTCATCTGCGAGGGGAAGCATGCGCATCGTTGAGTTCTGTAGCCAGAATGGCACGCCGAAACGTCGGATATTCAACAGCCGTCAGTCCGTCCGGTACTCTACCCCAAAACCATCCTCTCCAGAGTCGTGAAAAGCAAATGTTACCGTGGCAGACAAATATGAACTGAATGAGGCTGGGCTAGAACACAATCTTGCTTCACGCCAGTAACGATGTCGAAATCACCAGAGGTCGATCCACACGATTATACCTTCGCCCTCGTGCCCGCATGCAACAGTCTTACTATATTGACGAACTTAACTGGATATCCAAACTTACTTAGCACCGTCCACAGCGTCTTGCGGCTTGCATATTCAAAGACCATGATGAAGTTTCCGTACAGGACACACTGGGGCTGGTTCCGTTCTCGACACTTCTCCTGAGGCTGTTGAACAGCAAACACTAGGTCGGTGGTACTCCGACCCGCCCAAAATCCACACTGCTCCTTCAGGAACACTGGCCTCAAAAACGTTCGCGTTCAGCCGGTCCAAGAGGATTCTGGCAAGCACCTTGCCTGCGCTGCTCAGAAGACTGATACCCCGGTAGCTTTCGGCGTACTGCTTGATATCCTTGCCTTTGAACAAGGGTATGATGAGGGCGTCCTTGAATTCCTGCGTCGTCGCCTCGCCCTCGTAGATGGAGTGAACCGGCTAAAGGAAGGCGCGTTCCAACGCCGGCCCGCCATGTTTCATAATCCCACCTGGCAATCCATCCTCGCCGGCTGCCTTCCCGTTGCGCAGTTGATCATTCGCCGGCAAAACTGGGGCGGAGGCTAGTGAACATTTGATTTCTTGTTACGGCAGACTGTTCATAGTCACCCAGTCAACTGCAACAGGGCGGTTTAACTGTCTGCCGAGGTGTTTGCGCCGTACGTTCATGGTGTCCTCCGACTGTGTGCAAGAATAGCCGGTGTCCACATGTACCAGTGTTTTGGTAGCCTGGAAAGATGGACCGAATTGTGTCTTAAGCGAATCGTAGAACTCCCGTGTTGCCGACAATCTTTTAAACCCTGAATGCGCTCGCCCTGCTTCCCCACCAGTTGTCCTTAATTCCGCGTACACATTTGGCCAGTTGGCAATGAATACTCTGGAACCCAGCCGTCACCGATTCAATGGCTAGGTCGTTTGTGAATGTGGCGAAGGCGGCATTCTTCCCCTTTACCAACTTGAAGATAGCCACGTTGTTATCATCAAACCACTCCGGGCGTTTCTTGTTTTCCACGCCGATCGTCTCAGAAGCTGCTGCCGTTATCTGTTTCTTGAGTTGTCGCTACATACCCTCGAAGGTAGTGAGTCAGCGATTCCGCGATTGGCATACGGGTTCGAGGCAGGGGCCCAAGGTTCCCAGATCCTTCCGGTTTTCCTTGCCCGATGTCAGCAAGCTTCTTTTGATCTGAAAGGCGATCATCGAAAACAGAGCGTAGCACCGCCATCAAGGATTACAGTGAATACGAAGAACAAAGTAAGATTATTTGCAAAATGCAATTTTAGATCAATGAGACTCCAGCAAAGCTTCGAAACAACCCCTAGAAGCGCGCTGACGACCTCAGAGAAAATGCCGTCCAAATAGCTAATAACTGTAAGAAAAAAATTGTTGCCTAAAAAATGTTCAAGGATGAAGATCGGAAAGTTTCTTATCATGTTCTCTGCGGCCGTCACCATTCGCTACAGTAAAGAACTATTCTATAAGACCTACTCCAAAGGAGAAGTGTGTGAGTACTAAATCATCTTGCAGTCTCCGAAATTCAAGCGGACACAGGTCAAGAATTTTGAGTAGAGACTCGTAAGTAAAATTTCTCGGTCCCGCGACCACCTTGATAGCCGTGGGCTGGACACAATCAACAGCTAAGATGTCTTTCTTCAGACCGTTGTACACGAACTGGTTCGCAAACTCGAGGAGCGGTCTTAAATAAAGCCCACAAAGTATATGAAAAGCTTTCTTATCTATGCGTGGGAAAGTGCGCCTAATCATCATAAGTGCTTTAATTCCCTTTTTTGTCGCCATCTCATGGTGATACGTGAAGGACAAGTTAGACGACAACCAGATGCCCAAATCCGTCTTCAGATCGATCCCCAAGATATTTACTGTGCTAGACGCATTATTACTCATGAAGGCATTGCCAGAATCTCCACCGAGTGATATATGAGCACACTTGTTGTCATTTAGTGGGAGACTCCAATCGTCCGATCAATGTGTGATCGCCTCAAGATCAATCTGTAATGCACTGGGATCAGTGACATTCCAGCTTTTTGGTTCGTCTGCGTATAAGACAGCGTTGTTGGAAGTATTTTTTGGAGGGTCGTTGATGTAAATGAGTAATAACAAGGAACCTAGCACTGATCCTTGGGAAACGCCCGCACAAATGAAAGTGGGAGACGAAAGACCTGACCTAGTCTCGACTCTAAAAGTTCTATTATCAAGAAAAAAAGCAGTCCAGCGAAGAACCTCTCCTTAAATGCAAAAGTCTTTCAGTTTGTGTTTCAGGGGGCCATGAGGGACACGGTCAAAAGCCTTGGCGAAAGCAAAGAAGATAGCCTCTGAGATGAGGCCATTTTCTCTGGCCTTCGTCAGACTATCCATGAAAATAAGCATGTTTGTTATTCGTAACCGACTGGGAGGGAAGCTGTGCTGGATGGAATAAAAAAGATTGTTTGTTAGGAAGTGACCGAGTATGGTGCGCTTTAGTAGGCTGTCCTTTATTTTGCACGGAATGCCAGCAAAGCTGAATGGTCGATAGCTAATCGGAGAGTGCCGGTCACCCACTTTAAATATGGGTGTGACGGCCGCCCCTCTCCATGCGCTAGGGAGAATGCTTGTCTGAAGTGTTTGCCTATGCAGCTTATAAAGGGGTTCAGCCAGACTAGCCACAGCTTCCCTGAATAATCCGGGATGGATCCTGTCAGGAGCCACTGCATTGTATGAATTGATCTTGAGTAAAATTTCTTCAACATCTAGCACAGAGAACTGAGCGATCACGAGTAGTTGTCTAAATTTCTGTAGCGGTAAAACAGGATGCCAGCTCGGGGACACGACGTTATAGACTGCTGAGTAGTGCTTCCAGAATACCTCGGCCACAACTAAGGAGTCACAAGAAGTCTCTTCTTCGGGTAGCCGTATAGAAAGCGCTGTAGGTTTGTTCTTTCTTAGCCGTCGCATATGCTTAAATATGAAGTTTTGTCCCCGTAGGCTCTAAAGAGGATCTTCTCATGTACGAATTAACGCTGGATAAATACGTGATTATGTATGTTGAATAACGCACCGTGTGGCACTACATGTTTGATCATACGTCTTTGCAGATACATGTATGTGTATTTATACATATATACGCATTTATATGTATGTACTTATAATAATGGTATATTTCTTGACGCATTTGTGAAAAACACGCTCTGGAGAGCGTGATTAATGTACAGATTTGTAAGCATATACACATTTGAACACCAAATCTGAATATTGTACAACGGGTCAGCTGTGTGAATACAACAACAAAACAGACAAAAACAGGCATTATATGAAGAGCAAATTAATGTTTAGGCAGAAAACTTCGAGCTACAAAGTTATGAGACGATAGTATTTGGGGTCTGTACAATTCAATAAACTAATTGATTTGTTACATCAATTGGGACTCCACAAGGTGATCTCTGGCCTGATGCTCAAGTTAGTGCCGAAAAAAGGTGCCTGGAGGATGGAGTGGATGTATTGGCAAAGAATTTGATCATTATTTCATGTAGATAGTCCCGAAAAATGCGCAGAAATTTCTTTCTTCATGTGGGCGAGGTAGGGACGCGTATACTTTCGCGTGGAACGCATAGATCTCTCGACCGGACATCATTCTTCGCTCAACTTCCTAAGAATTTTGAGGAGCTTACGATATGCTTAACCATTGCGGAATTTTAAGTATCCGGGCAGGGTGGGACGTTTTCTCGCACGGGATATATCAGTGAAACCAGGACTGAAGAGCGGAATCAAGCGATAAACGGGAGAACGTGGAACCGACTATGTGAGCTATGACGAACAATGGAACAAGTGATATTCTGGCATAACCTTCTATGTGACGCTAATAGCATTGTGGTAATTGATTAAATATATACCATTAACGAACAGTTGTTATCAAATAACACGAGAAGTGATCGATTATAATCTTTCCCTGGTATACGATTACTGCCGGATTTAAATGTCAGTTATTCCTGTACGGCCGGCATATAGGATGCGAATAATGTTTGACAATACCGAGAGGTTGCCTGGTGGTCTATCAGGGGAGAAAAAGTAAGAGTTGTGACTCAAGTTTATTATGCAGTCATGAGACGAACAGGTTGAGTTTTTTCCAGACAATTTTAGCATGCACAGCTTTTGCACGGTGGTTTACAACACGCACACACAAGCTATAAATAATTATGGGGTAAGGGTGTACCAGGATGATTGGGTTGTTACTGACGGGCATGTACACTGACATTTATACTTGTTGACCGTAGACATGTTTTCTTGTTGCCTGGCAAGTCTAAAATAATCTATCCTGAAATCGGTAGTTTTGGTCGGTTCGAGGGGTGCGTGACGCAACATCACGCAACAGAAAGGGTTTTCCTCAGATGTTGTTGGGTCCGTTTTCAAAGATAACGTCCTCAGACAAGTGGGGCTTGAAAATGGACATGATGTTCGTGATTGTTAGGAAAGTTTCTAAGTTTCGTTTGAATTGGTATATATTCTTACTGGATCTAATACTCGATCTAAGGTACAGATATATCTAGATAGCGTTATATATATGCATACTAACGCAAAAATATGTATATATATGTATATATGTATCCTTACATAAATATGTACATGCGTATAATTATGTATTTAAGCATATACACAAATCAGCGTTCAACGTACGTATAAATACATGCCCTTATATAGATACTTTCGTAGATACATGTGCACATGTATAGACGTATATCTATATGTATTCATACGTACATATACATATGAACATACAAGTGTGAATATTAATACACGTATGTACATATATATGTATATATTTATCGCACACGTGTGTACATATAAACACGCGTATGCATGTTTTTACGGACACTCTCCCATACAATTCACGTATTTACTACATATATCATATGTAACATACAAATATCATATATTACATAGATATCTGCTGCTGGTACACTGCAGCAAATGGAAATTTAGCTTCAAGGTTATTCAGTGTAATATTAATTTGTTAAAAATAACTTTTCCCGGGTGTGAAAAAAGCAGACTCACGGACAGATTAATCCGTGACTGTAAACTTTTTGAAAATGTAACATGCAGGCCAGCCGACTCGACTCTGAATGCCCGTGACTTCGCGGACCAACCTTCCGAAATAGGGGTTCGAACAACAGTTCTGAAAAGAGAAACAATACAAACAAACATGAGCCGAAGGCCCAGTAGGCCATGCATACGACTTACACAAACGTAAGCTAAAACGGCACCGAAAACACAGCAGCACGCCCCGTTACACAATCCAAATTAAATTCGTGCGCGCTCGCTGGTTTCGGTTGCGCATTGCATAACATCCACTCCCACACGACCTTGTGAAAGGTGAGTCAGCGTAACATCCCGTATTTCGGATCAGATCTGTGGAACAAGCTGTTCGTCCTTTTCATGTGGCGTTTGCCAATCTTTTGTAAACTACAACTATTTTATTTCTTATTATGTTGTAATTATCTGCAGTGATCGCGCATAGACGAACTTTGTTCCCATATATGATTTGAGAAATACACAATATCAATGCAATCATTACGTTTCGTGGAATAACGTTCCAGTGGAAACGCACTCAAGTGAAGTAGAACTCGTACCGACATAGAAGCCTCATTTTTGGGTTAGCTTTCGAGAGTCATCGGGGCTCAGTAGTGTGCCCTCAGCAGTAAACTTTAGTTGGGATTCAGGGAATCGGTTGGGCACCTGACGTGAGTATGAATTCTTCCATTATTCGATTTTATGTGAATGGGAAGGCTACCAAACGTCTGAGCTTCGTGGAGTATAATTGGGTGCGCAAGACTTGGATCCACTTCGTTACACAGCCTTAAGTAGAACCAAGCAGGAAAATGTCTTTTGCGAGGCAGGGGGCACAATTAGATGCCCACCTCAAGCAGAGACGGACATGCGATCCACAAGTGGTTTTGAGGAGGGAGGAGTAAATGACCTCCATGGTTCTTGTTATTAGGTAACATCGGGCGTTAACTCTCCGGGCACTTGTCTCACAACTGCGTCCAGCGTTCATATCTTTTGTGAACATGGTATCCCCGTCATCCTCTTGTTCAAAAGCGGAGAGGTGCACATGGACGATGTAATAATGGCCAAACGGTTCGTTGGATGTGTGGGACCACGCATTCGGAGTTGTTAGATGGCAGCAAATTCTCTCGCACCCATCCAACTAGACAGCTGTCGTCCTGAAGAACAATTTTGTCCGGTTGGGTAACGGTTCCGCTTAATTTACAAGCATCGCGGTGTAAAAGCCAACGGGGCACCGGTAACACATGGGGGCGAAGTGAAATGTGAGACGACAGGCATCATGACATGCAGCGCTCGCAACTAGACACTTCAAAAAGCCCAAGAAAGCGTTGCTGTGTCTGAACTTTCGGCAGCAATATTCATGAGAATACAACAGATCAGCTGCGATAAGCAGTTCGTTGTAATCTGTTCGTCCTTACAGGCCGTCACATGTAGCAAGCTACATGTGGTTCTTGATCAATACGCAAAGGCTGTGCACGCTGAAAATGTTGGGAGAAGACAGCGCACTTTATCTGTGTATTTCACGTGTTTACACGAAAACCCCGTGATAATTTTAACTTTCTTTCCCTTGTTTCAAACTATCCTAGTAAACCACCTCACAATCATTCAATTTTGTTGAATGTCCATTTCGATTTATATTTCGGCCGTACAGAGCAAATCGATATCAGGTTTCTGTGGTAATTATGCGGTGGAAAACGCTGTTAATCGATCTATATTTTGCCAGTGCCACATATTTTATTAACTGACACAATTATTAATTTCACAAAATGTTTTGCTAAAAAGTGTGACGGTCAACTTGAAAAAGTTACATACCATTATGTTCGTCATAATTCACGCGATCCTTTTGAATTTTCATGGATATCCTTAATCTTGATTCAGCAAGTAGACTTGGCGCAACAAAACTTACGCAACTTCCGGATACTCAAATTTCCCAGTAGATGGGCGATTTGTGAGATTTGTTACATTCCATTGTGGTTAAGCAATTAACAAGGTACTGCGTATACGTCCGCTTATTTTCTACGACAGTCTTAGATTTCTATTTTTCCCCTTAGCTCGACGAAAATTAATATATTTCCGTTGCCATCTACATCAAACAATTTAATTTAACCTTCGCCAACCACAGATCACTCTTTCCCAAAATGGCCTTGACTATTAGGTCGAACGTTACCATAAAATGATTTGACAACGCAACCCTTTTTAGCAAATTTTGAATAACGTGAAACCTATCCTTTTAGAAGCATGTGCGTCAGTTTTTTCCCGTGACAAAAGTTTCCTCTCTCCGTATGTCTCTTCCACAAGTTTCTGTCTACACGATTGGCGTATTGTGCTATTGTTAGTTGTTCACTTTATGTACTAATTGTGTTTATCGCCTTACATTATTTGCACTGATCGCGCTCACTTGAATGTGCCTCATATTATTATCATCACCATTGAGGGAAACAAAATCCATGAATATGCATTGCTAATCAATTCGGAGGTGGTCTTAGTGGTGTGCAGACTCACAGGTAGTAGGTCGATCGGTTCAATGTAGAGCTCGGCAGCTAACGAGAGGTGTAATTTTGAAACTGTTCGTTTACTCCTGATGCGGCATCCTGGGGCGATGTTGGATTGGCGCCCTGCTAGATCGTCTGCTGCATCGGGATTTGGATAAGCAATGAATCGGATAGATTTCCGTCGTACATCCAGAATTGTCAGTGTCTGCGCGTTCACCGTAGTTTCCACCGGACAGACCTGAATGTGGAGTTCACGTCTATCAAAAGCGGCATTGACTGCTACAATATAATCCTTGTTCTATCTACACGATGAATCCACTAATTATCAAAATGTTTAACAAGCTCATTCAATTAGGTATCAATATTCGTATTGACGAATGTTTATGCATCGTCCAAACGTAATTTTCAACAAGCCGCACTTATTCTTATTGGTTTATAATAAATACAAGCAGAGCAGCAACCGCAATAAAGCTTAGAGATATCGCAGACTCCGCCAGTTTCCATACATTGGCCGAAGAAACGGAGCGGTTACAGGGACTCTGGTAAATTTGCTTTCTCCGCTACTTGCCAAGGAGAGAAGGCAATGCATGCGGCGGCTAACTTTACACATACGATAACTTCAGAAATCAATGCCTAGGGCCCCGAGTTGTGACCTTTGTCGCAACTACAGACTCTGCAACGTACGCGAGGGACCCGAGAGACTGCATGTTTTCGAAGGACAGGGCCTTGACAAGAGTATGGATTAGCTGTAGAAGCATACAAGCATCAGCCAAATGCTTGATACGGCACGCAAACAACTTTCACACTCAGAAGCTCAAATGGCGTCACTCACACATAAACACGCTACGTTTCCACTGGGTCACTCGAATTAAGCTTGACAGAGTTAGCTGTCAATTAACTTCAATTCCGGAATATTATTAGACTTATACACCATTACTTACGTGGCCTTGTTCCTGCGCAGTTGATCCTTGTTTATTTCCAACTGGTGAAATGTCCGTCTATATATCGGTCTCATCTACACTTTGCCTTCAGGTAAACTAAAGTTCACTGTTTGCGAGCACTACTGGTTCGGATTCAGTGAATTTTTAAATTATCAAGATTTGTCGTTTTCCCCTATCTTCCGTCGTTTAAAATTTTTGAGCACTTGCACCTTAACGAAGACAAACGTTCCCGTAAAACTGCCTGTTTCAAATCAAAATCGGCCGCTCAGTTGATTGAGAATTTTCTAGACGTTCAATGAATTATTGACGTCACAGTGAGAGAGCCGGCGGATGGAAAGACTCTGCGCATAAGTAATGCGCATCCCAACGAGTTTATAGATTTCCGCGGTTAGCGCTGCTCACAGAAATTAAACTTATTGTTCACAGAGCTCACATGAATTAGGCAGATCAGGTAGCTGTTTGATATATGAGTATGGGCAGTACCCCTACTGAGTAACGATCTTCATCATTTTCACTCTAAGGCGGAAAAAATTGAAATGTTCATTAGGTATCGCCGTTGAAATACTCATTTTTAAAGACGAATTGGAAATTTACTGCAGAAACCCTGGCAGTGGTTGTTTCAGGTCTCCTTCGGCACCAGTATAATCCACGAAGAGAATTGCCACGATAGCCTGACACCGATGTGATAGCCGTGGGGCAGCAGGGATGTAATAACCTGGAAACCTCAGATGTTGATTTTGAATAGGTTTATCACATTATTCTAGAGATTTCTGAGCTTTGTTCGATTGCTGTTCAAAGTGATATCACGCATCATCATCTTCCTCAAATAAACTAAATTCATCATCTTCAATTTTACTTCAGATACTGCTACTATTTCCGATATTGTTTTCCAGTTCGAACCCAGTAATTTCTAGGTGCCAGGATGAGGCGTTTACATACCGCGACTTTTCTTAAATAAATTGATGATTATTGTTTGTCGATGCGTGAACGTCCACCCTCCTCCGGCCCGATCAATGACCATTTGTTTGAGTGACCTCAAGCTCGCTTTGCCATTCCTCACTACTGAGCAGTGTCTAATGTCGACTCTGTGGTACGGGCGCTTCCTTCGTTCAATTTCTAAAGATTTTTCGCATTCGAGGTGGGGAACTCAAAGTTTTCATAAATATTCAGTTAGTACCGTATGTAATCTGGAACGAGCGGAGGGGAGTGTACAAGCTAAAACGAGATAGTGGCACTACATGTCATAACCATGGAAACAACTAAAACGAGCCAATTTTGTCCCAAAATCACATCAGTTTAATGTAAATGCTAGTTTACTTATTTCAACGAAAGTACAGTTTTTAGGTTATTCATACTCATCTCTGAACAAGTTGTCCTGCAAATACGTTACCTCCGCTAAACTTTATGTGTTTTAGCTGGTCAGTAGCATCGATAGGACACGCCGACACCTGATCTAATTCTGGCCGGCTTGACAAAGTCAGTCACTTGCTTAGTTGACACATGAGTCGTTCGTTTTATTTCTCGACCCAAGATACTGCCGATACCCAGTTGGCATTCAGAAACTTTCTTTCGTATGCTCTAGGGACGTTTGGTACTTCCAATGAGTTACCGTGCACCTGTGATAATGGACCGTATGCTGCACTTCGTGCTATCATTTGTCTCCCTTGAAAGTAGGCCGGGATATATTCGCAATAAAACAACTACTTATTAGTCGGCAGCTGACGGAGTAGTCGAAGGTTTTCGACGACACTCTTATTCATTATCAACAATTACCACATCTCACCACAGAATGTTCTCCTGTTAGACCTTGCAAGTCCCGAAGAACACAAAAATTCGCCTAGCACGCCCACCTGCTCAGTCGTTATTGTTATTGGGCTGCCCTTCACCCTATTTTCTCCTACATCCAGCAAATGAAGAACGAAGTGCGCATCTGGCTGATCACTCGAGCGATCTCTGATCGACCTTATTGAGTAATAAACGGCCACCACGCCCAGGTACCTTTGATAAGCGCAGAGGTGGATATATCGTTTTTTATTTGCGTTCCACCGCAAAAGGGAGGCGTAATCAATTTTATGTCCTTGACTGTGCTCAATCATCAATGTGACAGTCAGCCAACAACCGTTTCAACGCTGCACGAATTTTCAGATACACGTGAATCGGTTCGAATATTAAATTACGCACATTTGCGCAAAATCCTTTCATGTAGGTGCTTCGCGCTGCGCACCGGTGAGTTATCTTCTAGGAACTGCTACGTACGAATTGTTGATAAATCAAAGCAGCCATTTTTGATGGGTTCTGTGATGACATCTTAGGACGCTGAATGGTTTAGACGTCAAGGCCGTCGACGTAGATATCGCCTGTCTGCTCGCCACATCTGTATCTACTTTGATGGGGGAAGCAAAAAACAGACAGAACCACGCTAAACACGTCCATGTGGCACGGTGAAACAAGCTCCCACGTGTGGGTAACTCTCGTGCTGTTACATAGGCTAAGGATGTTGAATTTCAGCGTGTCTTACATAAATTCAAAGAGGCAGAAGAGTTCCAGAGAAACGTGGGTGCCATGCATCTTTGATCCGTGCGGAATCCACTGCCCTCTGACATCCCCAAATCAACGACCACGCGAATTCGTTATCAGATTACAACTCACATAGCATCGGTGAAGCTACCTTAGCTAATGTCTAGCAGGAGCTTGATCCAGGTGCCATCGTTATGTCGGATTTCTCCCAAGGCATTCACGTTGTGATGCTGGCAAATAAAGCCAAAAACAGGCTAGTGATATTTAGTAGGTTTCTAGATAATTCTCGGATCAACACCTACTTACACATCTACATCACAGTGATAGCGCCACTACTAAAAGTCAACACTCCGGTATGTGGTTTACACCGGAAGAAATACGTCACCGCAGTGGAGGTCACCGTCATCACACCTGATAAGAGGGTCGTGAAGACTTTCTGTCGAAAATGAAATTATTCCTGTCAGTATATAGGCGGATAGTGGGCGAACTTATACTGAAATACACAATTACAGGCTTCTCGGATCAATCTAACAAAAACTGTCCATTGTCGCTGACATGGTGGGTCACAGGAGACAAAGGTAAAAGTTCCTCATATTACGTAGAAGCATTTTATGTCGGCGCTATGGTCTCGTGGCCCAAGTCAGTTCGGAATGTCCTGGCAACATCAATTGATACATTCAAGAAACAGCCAGCAACCAGGTTGTCCCAACACGATTAATGTCATTTGGGCACATACAATCAGGTTTACTTCCACTGTTGCGCCTCCATCTTTTCCCCCTCTGTTATCTCCCTCCATCCATTTTCTTCTCCATGTGGTGTGCGCTCTTAATGTTCGGGTGCTAAACAGCAAAATGGTAAATCTCCTTAAGTATTCGGCTGCAGCTAGCTGCTTCATCACTCAACACACCACATATTCTCATCATTTCAGTTGTCCTCGTGACCATATAGACGGATGACAATCTGGCTGCCACACTACAGTCAAAGCAGCTGTGGCACCGCACTTCGTGTGCCACTGATTTATGCCGGAATGTCTTGAAGCTGGGAAGTTATGCAGGCACTTTACTTTCAGTTTCACATGAAGCCAGTAAGACTGGCTAGCTTCGACTTTAGTGTTGTATTTCACGGATGTTCAGTTTGGGCTCCTTAACAGGTTGCAACTATCAGTGCTTACGTTTATTTCACATCTGAGGTCTCCCTCATTTTTATAAAGCATCCGCGCGAACAGCAGTACAGCGATATAGAGTAGGGCGTAAAGCCAATATGGACGCGGCTGTTGCGCGTACACAAAATACACCCAAAAACAACTACCATATCAAGGCTCTTCGTCGCCACTCTATCTACTCTTTTGTCAAGGACGGACCACATACCAACATTGACGTTTTTATCCCAGTACCACCAAACGCTGTGCCTCCATATGAAATGTCAGCAATGAATATCCACTTGATTTCTCCTTGGCTTTGTGGAATCTCGCCATATTTTTAGCGTTTGACAACCTAATTTCCGAATTAAAACGTCAACTGTCATCTGTTGATCCCAAACTTCCGCCGATTCTTCGAGCTGCGCTTGGCCCACTCGCAACGTCTGTCGACGGTCTGGATCCGGGAGAGTCGCGCCAAGAGCACAGCAAGCGCCTATAAACTTTGAGCCCTTTTCAACAACGTAGTCGGACTCAGCTTGTCGAGAGGTGGCGCGAGTAGACCAGGCAAAACTCGAAGAGCCACCAGACGTTCGGGATTAACAGTGTCCGGTATTGAAGTCACCAACAATGCAGTTCCCAAGACTAACAATTCACGTAAATACGACCAAGTGCAACGTCCTCATGATGACGAGGCGAAAAAGCGTAAACGAAACCAAGGCAGGCATAAAATAAGGTTCGGCAGCGAGAACTAAGGATGGACAACTTGTGCGAGGACGACGTTCGACAAGTGGACGGTGTCAGTCTTTGATGATACATCAAGGTCAACCTCCGTGGGAGAAGTGATTTATCGAGTAAGCAGTGAAAGGGTCAATAGGATGGCAGCAGCTGAGGACAGAAAGCATGGTCACTGACTTTTATCAAACACCTGGCAGCTGTCAAACACACAGCGCCGGCAGCTACGCTGACACCCGCAAAACAGGTCTTGTGGAACCGAATTTTTATTCACCAGGTTACCGTCAAATTGTTGGTGAACCGATCTTCACAATCTTGGTTAACGATGCGTCTAACATAGCTAGACGATTCGGTGGGGAGAGTCACCCGATCAATCTTGAGACACAATGTAACCTGCTGAAGTAGAGACACAGCTTTTTCTTCACTCACGTCTGTTGTTCACGGAGTGCACTATCTGAGCATGCACTCCCACCAAACTGTGTTTTTAGATCCAAAGCCCGTCAAGTTAATCTAATCGCGTGTTGGCTCATGCAATGCGCTTGCTTTTTCACTACACCGTAACATCGCGCAAGGCGTTCGAAAAGGAACCGTCTTCAAGCAACGCGAGAATATTTAAGGATTAAAGAATTAAAGGTAAGATTTCGATCGGGGGTTCCACGGTAGTATTTTGTGGGCAATAAAATGCGTGAAACAATCGGTTGCATGCTTCATTGGTAATGGTCAGTATCAACAGTGAAAGTGTGCCAAGGGCCACCAGTCAACTGCTTAAAGTGAAATAGACATTACAACACAAATATAGAGTCACTTCACACGCCTGTTTTATAATGTTCACAGAGCAGCAGGAGTTTGTCTCCGGTGATTCACGCCAATCAAAAGCAGGTGGGTTGCGCGGTGACCTCCGAAGGGGTAAAAGAATGTACACGGATTAATAAGCGCGGTCAAGGCGCGAAATTTAGAGGGACTTATGCACGAAGGAGTCAAATGAAGAATTTAGGTATCATAAACGTCTGGGAAGAAGTTTCCAACAGATCCGGTGACCGCGCGATATATTCGACCTTGTGATCCCTTACACTGAGATATGAACTCCCATTAGTTTCTACTTCCATCACCAGTCCACTGATCTGTTGATCTATTGATTTTTCCCTTCATAATTTAGATACTGTACTGGATTTTGATTTCATGTCCCTTCTGACCCTATGATTCACTTTCACAAAATGCTAACCCTCATCAACATCACGCTCTTGATCACCGCCCAGTTCTGAGGAAACACTGAAAAACTGACAGATTGGCTGAGTGACTACTTATCACGTGAATAATAATGTGCTAGTAATGTGATAAAAATAACGGCCAATATACCAGCACTCACCTTGCACCCAAAGTTGTTGGTCTGTACGCATTGATATTTTCTTACTCTTTAGATTTGTATGTCTACACGTCGATCAGTTTACTGTTGATTCTGGGATACTCCTACCTCCAAAATGCACCGTGCGATGGAAATTAGCATTGAAATCTTTCTATCCACTGTCGAGGAGCAGGTTATCCACAAGTGAAGAACTTTCCGGGTCTGCGATCAATTTATTCAAACTACCGAACCTTTATCAACCTGAACGGCGGGTACGCTGTCTTCTCTTCGTACCCCCGAAAGACGTTCACAACTAGGGTTTATAATTGCGTGCAGCCGTGCATTATGGGAGTCTATTTCTTTTTGTACTGGAGAAAAATCAATCCATAGGCCTCAGCTGAAGTCTGACCTCGCTCAAATTCCACAAGATCGGTTCGTTCTTCGCTGTGGAGGGAACATTTGCCCGCATGCTGTCCCCGTAGCGCGCTGTCACCATCGTAAAATGATTCAAAACGCCTCATTTACTTCTATGGTGTAAAAACAACTGAAAACTCCAGTCTGATTTTCATGCTGAGTTAAGGGCAGAATGTTTATTGGGAAGACTCGGCCTAACGGACAAATAATATTATTCACCATTGGCAGAAATGGTACGTACGGGCGTCAGACAAATCCCGGCATTATCAATAACATATCGACTTTACGGAAGTTCTGTTTCTGGATAAAGCTGAGAGGCAATAAGTGAAGACAACCCAGGATGAACCATTTGTCATGAAGTCTTCCGTGGGTTGCATCCCAGCTTCGTTCTGCAGTAGTCATGTCCGGATTAGTTCAGTTTTGATATAGTGTATCACTTTGTTGTTTCACCCTTTGACTTGTTAATGTGTAAACAAGCGGCACAATGCTCCCTGTGATTTCTGTTTTTCACCGAGGCATATCGTCACAATCATGGAGAAAGGAGTGGGTTCTACCCTTACTGACCTGAATGGTGGGACCGAAGAAGCCATATAATCGATGAAACGGTCGTGTGGAAGTGAGATTGCAAACTAGAGGTGGTCAGAGGATGGTTCTGGTCTGACAACTTTGGAAAGTTACCCCGCTAGAACTGTCAGAGTCTTACCAGCGAAGGGCTCGAACTTCACTTCAGACATATCTTCTTCAAGTGGTTCCGCCAATCTTGTATCAGTCAGCTGGGGGGTGACGTGTAAAAATGAGAAAACTGGGGGTAGACAGGACGGGCTAAGCAGATGGTTGTCTGAATATCCGGAATAGTGATCTGGTTATTCTAACGATCGTTCAGAACTGTGACTCCTATGAACATGTCATGGGAGTGCCGACAGGAAAAAGAGTGGATAGCGACCACATGACGTATAGTTAGAAGGCGGTCAGGCGAGGCTTGAACAGCCAGGTGACGGGGCTAACCAACAGCGGCATTTCGGACGAGAGGAGGGAGAGAGCGGAGGACTGAGGATCCCACAAGTCTGCCCACAAAGGACTGTATATATGTAGTCTGTACGCATGCCATATTTGGCGAAGGGACAAACATGTATATATTAAACAACACTTATATTAAAAGTGTAGAAAGTCAACAAATGATTTGATGATAGGTGTTAGTTATTGAGGGAGTACTGGTCAAAAAAAGAGTTCAGCAAGAAAGTGGAGCAGTCGAAGAAGAACAATGATCCAGCTTTAAGACGGAACAGAAATATTGTGATACTGGGTATCGCAACATCTTGCGTGAGGAAACTGCTCCACTGGGAAAGGGTCATGTGTTGTCATGAAGCAAATCCGCTGAAAAAAGTTTACATTTCCCAGCGTGTGATATTGAGAGAGGTATTCAGGTTAGTCAGACAGTGGTGAGAGGTTGAGTCCTGGAACAGCGAAAACTGAGCCAGCGCATATGGACTGCACGAACCATCCCTGTAGTGACGAATTACTGGATGTCGCCGGTGAAAAACTATTAATTTGGACGGTGTGGCTGGGTGAGAGAACAAGTTTTTCAGTAATAATATGAGCTCAGATGGGAACTCGGTAGACTTGAAACGGTCGCATATTTAGGACTGTAGAATACCGAAGTCCAAAGGAGATAAATAGTTGAAAATGACAGGATTTTGGGAGTGTGTGTTCTTAACTCCAGTTAACCAGTGGCCAAATTACCTCTAGTATCACAGAAGCGTGGCAAAATCCATGTGGTTAGCGAACAGTTCATAACAGAGGTGGTCATAAAACCAGACCAACCGAACGTACCCAGCTCTTGAGCATAAAGTCAGGGGCATCCCGTCTTTTTGCGGTGCGACAGAGATGCTGGTGATGTACACCAACGCATTCGTCACCAAAAACAAGTGGCGGAGCTGGTGTTGTGAGCCAAGTAGGTACAAGAACCCACCACACTCATGGTATTGGGAATGAAGGGTCCAAACTACCAAGACCGGCTGAGATCGCTGGATCTACTCTGGCTCCAAAGACGAGGAGTGTGAGTGAACTTCATTAGAGTGCAAAATTATCCTTCACCTTAGCATAAGACCTCTGGAGTGTTTGTATGTGAAGCTACATGACCGGCGTTTAGGGAGTCATAGATTCACAGTCGAGAAAACAAGATCATGATTGGACGATCTAGCTTGCCCATGTTATCTGCATGCAGATGACATAAAGCTAGTCGGTAGTTCATCGGACTCGACCGCTCTCCAAGGAGACATTCTGAAAATTTGTGAACAGACATTAAAGTGGGATTTATCACTGAACGTTCTCAAAATCATATCCTTGCTTAAGCTCTCCTGTCAACACCCAGGTATATAAAGGCTGCACACGTACAGACAGTTGCATGAACAAATAACCAGCAAAAATAGACTTAGGTATCCAAACCACTGGCGCATTTACTTCAACTGTTCAGTGTGCCGCATCCGCGACAAAAGCACTGACATCAGCGATCGCTAACCATTGCCTGAGAGTGTTTGTTCCACCGCACTCGGCTATATTTCGCCTCCTCTGGAATGCTGTGTCCGAGCTTGGTCGCCGTATCTCGAAAAGAACATAGTCGTCCTCGAAAAATTACAGAATGTGGTATGGGGTATAAGGACCTAAGCTATCAAGGCCGACTAACTTCGTTGAACTTATACTCACTCGAACGCCGGCGGATAAGAGAAGACCTTATTGAGGTGTACAAAATTACCCACCACTCCGGAACGAGTTCCAGGACAGGCTTGTTCGAGACGCGTCAGGAAAAGAGTTAAGAGGTCGTAGGTTCTTAATCGGGAGAACAGGATCACGATTGGCTGTCCGACTTAACTTTTCCACGAACCGGGTAGTCACTTCGTGAAACAGTTTGCCGGCAAAGATAGTTGAGTCCTCCAGCGTAAATATGTTTGAGAGAGAGAGTTAGACAGATTTTTGGACGAACTTTTCTGCTTTATACTTATCGAAGAATGATTTGTTTCTGCTGTTTGGGGCAACCAAGATTTGTCACCTCTTTTCTGCTATCCCTACCCATAGACCACCACTGAACGCATCGACAGAAAACGCAATAAAGTCAATCTCCGGATCACACCGGTAAGGCATCAGAACGTCAACCGGCATAGGCCTTTAGTAAATGCTGGGTTTGGAATTTAAATTTAATATTTACCTTATCCACCAACCGGTGAGTTAACTCTCCGAATAAGTTGCCCGTGAAAGCTGTTGAAGTGTGAGGCGTTAATTTAATCAGAAGAGCACTAGGCATATTTTGAGACTATCTTTCTCGAACCCTGTATTAATCTGAAGTGCGATTTAAATAATTCCTTCAGAGCAACTAGGATTTCATTCTTCTGTTATCTCCTTCCCAATATCAGTAATCGAACACACCGCATCCACAAAAGACGCAATCTGGTCAACCCCCGATGTGAACCAATCAAGCATTAGAACATCAATAGAAAGAGACCCTCATTAAGTCCTAGATTTGAAATTGAAACCGAAATTGGGCTGAACTGGTGTTGGTCAAGAAGGGACCGGTGTCCTCTGATGGACCACTCCAAGCACCCACATCGGAGGCCACTGCCCCTATCTCCTTGGAAAGTCAAGCGCCTGTGGATATGCAAGGGGCCGAGAGAACAGATCCCGAAGGTGTTAATGACCATCACTCTTCTAGACCCACAATCATCTCACCCCAAAAACATCCGTTAAAAATATTTTATCCCTAAGCTTTATAGCCCGGTTTGTCTGCTGGGATCCCCCCTGCATCCAAAATGGCCCAAACTTGTCTCATTCCGGCGGCTCTCTCCTCGGCTGCATCGGGGCCATTTCGTCCTATATTTTCTTCCCATCTACAACCCCATCCAAATTTTCGACGGTGCAACACCGCGAATC
Source organism: Paragonimus westermani (assembly GCA_008508345.1). Taxonomy (NCBI): domain Eukaryota; kingdom Metazoa; phylum Platyhelminthes; class Trematoda; order Plagiorchiida; family Troglotrematidae; genus Paragonimus; species Paragonimus westermani. Next base: position 69,170 of record QNGE01002842.1, on the reverse strand, counting down.
ACCCTCCAGAAGCTCTGAAGGCAAGAGCGGTCCGGAGATCATCGACCTGGGGCCAATAGAAGCGGACGAAGTGTCCCTGTGGGACGCTCATATATGCCCAGGCTGTGATGAAACGGCTACCACTCCCAAAAGGGCTCATAAAACTATGTTGCCAGTTACGCACTCCCCCCACTACTGAGGTTACCTTCCCAAGCTCTCCCTCGTGCAATTCTGTATCCTTTTACACCCAGCCAAACGAAGAAGCAGCCCTGAAGTACATGTACACCAACTGTCTGAGCCTTCTGAACAAACTATCAGGAATCAGACAGCTGGTTCACGACACTAGCCCTCACATTTTTGATTCAACAGAAACCTGGTTTTCCGCGGATATACTTGACAATGAACTGCATGTCCCTGGTTACTCTTGTATCGGACGGACTCCTCCCGTGGACACATGGGAGGCTGCGCCGTTTTCCTGAGCTATGAGCTCCCAGTGCCAGCTGTCGTAGGGGAATTTAACGTCCCGGAGAAATGCGACACGCTTTGGACCAAACTCCAACTTCGCAAACGTGACACGCTTCTTGCCGGTGTTGTGTACCGTTCGCTGTAATGCAGTGCATCCGACGGCGAGGCCATTCGTGCTATTCCAGACAGACTTACGTCTACCCAGCGTTTCTCCCATCTTCTTATCATGGGTGACTTCAAGGCTCCCGAACCCAACTCTATGGCGGCTTCTCATGAGGACTGTGGCTGCAAGTTATCGAAACCCTTGGCAGTGTTGATCCCTGAGAAAGCCTGGACACAGCATGCTGATCTAACTACAAGGCGCTGTCCACAACAAACACCCTCCTTGCTCGAACTGGTCATTACGAACGAGGCTCACCTGGTAGATAGGGTGGTCATCAAATCACCGCTAGGGCAAAGTGACCACATGCTACTAACCTTCGACTTTATCTGTTACCGGCTTCAGAACGTTGTAACAAATTCATTCTGAAACTCCCAGAAAGCAGACTTTAACGCGCTGAGGACGTTCTTAAGCACACTCAGCCTTACATCCGACTTAGTGGACTTGAACAACCTTTCCTTCAAAGCTGCCATTTACGAGGCCGATGAGGCATTTGTTCCTCGAAAACAATGGAAGTTTTCCTCTCGTGCACCGCTTCCGCGGAACATACGCCGCCTTCTTGAATTACGTTCTCGCCTATTTTCTAAGCAGATGCTAACGGATAAGCCAGAGGATTTAGAGGTCTTTCGCTATGTACGAAAGAGATGCAAGCGGGAAATCCGGCAACACACCCAACACGTACAGTCCAAAATCCTACTGGTAGCTTACGAGAATAAGATTTTTCTTCTCAAGTATATACGTCGCCAGAGGAAAACTAAGCCCTCAGCGCTTAACAAAAGGGCAACCTCCTCCAACCCCAGGTGGTTGCCGAGGTGTCCAGATAACAACTCGTCAGTCTACAACGTGGATCTGCTAAACTGGCATCCAATTCTCCCGTGGAGACACTTCCAACACCCCATCCTGACAGCTGACTTTTCTGTGTCCGACGTTCAAGACCTCTTGCAATGTCTCCCGACACCCACGGTTATTGGTAGCTTCCAGTCCTCTGATAAATGTGACGCTCTTTGGCTTCGACTATCACTGCGCGGCCAAGACTCACTCCTAGTAGGGGTTATTTATCGTTCTCCTTCATCAGACGTCTTCGACGACGGCACCCTTCTGGTAAGCCTGGGAAACTTCCTAGGCCTACACCGCTTTACACCTGTGCTTATTATGGGTGATTTTAACGCACCCAAGATAAACTGAGCATCAGTTTCTCACCAGGACTGGGAAAGCGGATTCTGGACTTCCTTAACAACGCTGATACGTCGAAAGGCGTGGACACAGCACGTCACCCCCCCCCAACGCGGTACCGTTTTGGTCAGATTCCCTCTCTGCTCGACTTAGTTATCACTAATGAGAGCCACCTGGTAGACAGAGTGATCATCAAGCCACCACTTGGACACAGTGACCCCTCTCTGTTAGCCTTTGACCTTATCTGTTACTGGTTACAACAACCAGCAAAAAGATCCACCGTTCGAAACTTTAATCAAGCAGATTTTAACGGCCTGAGAACCTACCTAGGTTCACTTCTTCTTGACTTGGACTCCGTGGACCAGAACTACCACACGTTTCACAGCGCAATTCAAAAAGCAGACGACTTATTTATACCGCGCAAACTGTGCATTTTCTCTTATCGGCCACCCCTTCCACGCAGGATACGTCGTCTTCTCGATAACCGTTCCCAATTATTCGCGAAGCATAAGCTTACTGGAAACTCAGAGGACCTAAGCGCGTTCCACATTGTCCGAAACAGGTGTAGGCGGGAAATCCGCGAACACACCAAACTCGTACAAGAGAAGATCCTCATAAGAGCCCGCGGGAACAAAAACTTCTTATTCAAGCATATGCGGCGACTAAGAAAGAACAAACCTTCAGCTCTTTCTTTACGACTACCCAACGGGGAGACTTCATCTGACTCCCTAGTTGTGGCCGAGTTATTCAGGGAGTACTTCTCGGCAATCTATAACGTCGTATCCCCGAGCTGGCATCCTGTACTACCGTTGCAGAAGTTCAGGCAACCACTTGTGACCGCTGAGTTTTCTGTGCTAGATGTCGAAGACCTTTTACTCAAGGTTAATCCTTACGGTGCAATGGGTCCCGACATGATCCATCCCAGAATACTCAAGGAAGCAGCTGTTAGTTTGGCTGAACCCCTTTATAAGCTGTTCAAGCAAACACTCCAGACTAGCATCCTCCCTAGCGCATGGAAAGAGGCGATGGTCACACCCATATTTAAAGTGGGTGACCGGCACTCTCCGGCTAGTTATCGGCCAATCAGCCTCACTAGCATCCCGTGCAAAATAATGGAGCGCCTACTAAAGCGCGCCATACTCAATCACTTCTTATCAAATAATCTTTTTTCTTCCACACAGCATGGCTTCCTTCCTAATCGGTCATGCATAACAAACATGCTTATTTTCATGGATAGTCTGACGGAGGCCAAAGACAATGGCCTCATCTCTGATGCCATCTTCTTTGATTTTGCCAAGGCTTTTGACCGTGTCCCACACGGCCCCCTGAAACACAAACTGGAAGCCTACGGTATTCAAGGAGAGGTTCTTCGCTGGATTGCCTCTTTTCTTGATAATAGAACGTTTAGGGTCAAGACCGGAGCAGACCTTTCGTCTCCCTCTTTCATTTCTGCGGGAGTTCCCCAAGGGTCAGTTCTAGGTCCTTTGTTATTCCTCATTTACATCAACGACCTTCCAAGCAACATTTCCAGCAGCGTCCTCTTATATGCGGACGACCTAAAAATCTGGAATGCCACTGATCCCAGCGCACTACAAATTGATCTTGACGCGATCAAGCGCTGGTCGGACGATTGGAGTCTCCCACTAAATGACAATAAATGTGCTCACATGTCACTCGGTGGAGATTCTGGCAATGCCTTCATGATTCATAGCGCATCTGGCACAGTAGATATCATGAGAATCGACCTGAAGAAAGATCTGGGCATCTGGTTGTCATCTAACTTGTCCTTCACGTATCACCATGAGATGGCGGCAAAAAAGGGATTTGCCGTTCTTATGATGATTAGGCGCACTTTCCCCCGCATGGACAAGAACGCTTTTCAAACGCTTTACGGGACTTATATAAGACCGCTCCTCGAGTATGCCAATCAGGTCGTGTATACCGGCCTGCAGAGAGACATATTAGCTGTTGAGCGTGTCCAGCGCGCGGCCACCAAGATGGTCGCGGGCCTGAGTAATGTTACTTACGAGTCTCGACTTGAAATTCTTGACCTTTACCCACTTGAATTTCGAAGACTTCGCGGGGATTTAATACTCACACACTTCTTCTTTAGAGTAGGTCTTGTAGAACAGTTCTTCACTGTAGCGAATGATGACGGCCGGCGAGGACATAATAGGAAGCTTTTCAAGCTTCGTCCTCGGACCTTTCTTAGGCAGCAGTTCTTTTCTTACAGGGTTATTAACTATTGGAACAGCCTTCCTTCTGAGGTCGTCAGTAGCGCTTCTAGGGATCGTTTTAAAGCTTTGCTTGATTCTCATTTATCTAAAATTGCATTATGCGAATAATCTTTCTCTGTTCTTGGTATTCACTGTAATCTCCAAGAGCGGTGCTACACCCTGTTTTCAATGATCGCCTTTCAGATCAACAGAAGCCCGCTGACACTGAGCAAGGAAAACCGACTGGATCCGGGAACCTTGGGCCGTTGCCTCGAACCCGTGTATCAATCGCTGAAATCGCTGATGATTTCACTCTGTTCTTGGTACTTTCTGTAACCCCCAAGAGCAGTGCTACACCCCGTTTTCAATGACTGCCTTTCATGTCAACAGAAAACGGCCGGACATCGAAACGAACAAACTGACTGGATCCGGGTAGATTGGGCTCCCAGCCTCGAACCCCTGTACGATTCGCTAAGATCGCTGGAAAAGGTCATTCAAGGTCATCCGCTGTTCTGTGTTTGTTAATGCAAGCACTATTTCTTTGCAGCCGCACAGTGGCCGTGTAATGTTATATTGCGGTGGTATCGTAGCGTAACGCACAACGGTGCGGAGACACTGAAGTACACAGTTTAGTTGAGAGACGGGGCCGCTAAAGGAATCAAGAATGGTAGGAAAAATCGACAAAGGTGAGCCAGAGGCCCAGTAAGTAATGCACACTACTTGCTCAGTGGAATACCGTGAGTTTAAACTTCCGTCTACGTTTTTCAACTGATATTCAGTAGTTTCCTCACTCAAAAGCCTTTGACTATCACAAAATAACCGATTCATGTTCGCTTAGTCATTTCGAATTTATTCTTGAACCTTTACTTATACACCAGTGGTGGTGAAAAGGTCTAACTGTCGACCTCGTGTAAAGTTTGTTCACGCGAAGGACCGTGTTATGCAGTGCTTTTTCTGCGACACGTAGTCCAGCATCTCATGTCTAGGCCTCTAATGGGGTTTACAAAAGGCCAACAGCAACAGGGCTGAACTGCGCCCACCTCGTTTGTCTGTTGTAGGACCACTAGACAGACTGTTAGTTCTGTGACTAACACCTTACCCTTCGCAGTTGATGGAAACGTCCCCTAATCCACTTGTAGTCAATAAGGTATATGGTACAATCGTTATTGACACAGTATCACGAGTCGGTCGCCGCTGGAGCTAATTATACTGGTTGCTCTGAAGACTCAGACACATCACCACTGGCAACCCGCTGACGGCATGCGAAGGGACACGACTGGATCCTGAGGTCCTCCGCTCGTTCCCGCCCAAGGAGCTCAGTCTTGTTGTTCGAGAGAGCTGGTTTGAGGATGCCGTAAGGTCGGTGGCATTCTCTAGGGTCACGAACGCTGCTGCACCCAACATCTTGGATTTCTCTGTTCGAAAGGATTATTTAATTGTTCGAAACTTTACAGAACGACACCAGCTGCTTAAAGCTCCTCGACGAGGATGGCCAGAGCTCTGAAGGAGTCGTTGTACCAAAGTGGGCATAAAACCGTGTCTCGAACTCTATCACAAGCTTTGTCGGTAAACTGGTTTCGATACATTTTGACAACCCCCGACTAGCAAGGGTCGACATCTAATTTGACGGAAGACGTTCTCTTGGCACGTAAGCTGCTGGACAACTCTGGGCCACGGGTATAACCGGATATACCCTGGGCTGGACGACAGATGCGAAAGGCCGCTACGAAGGAATCTGAAACCACTAATCGGGTCCCCTAAAAATTGGAACGCGTTAGACGCCAGTAGCAACTTCTGTCAGCTTCACTTGAACCTGCTGACGTCCAAGTGTTTACTGCATCCTGCGCCCCAAACCCGAGCTAGATGAAATTCGACCACGACTCCTCAAAATTAACGTCAGCTCGCAAGAGGTGGCATCGCGCATATTGAAGTGGTTCTGCCACCGACGTGGCCTCACACCTGGCGGGATTTCGTTTCACTTCGATCGTCCCAAAGAAGAACGAGATTCATTCAGAGCCAATCGCCACATAGGCACCAATCACTTTGTGATGCTTGCCGACGATAAAGAAATTTCAAAAGGCTTACGACAGCCGGCCGCTGTAGAGCCAGCGGCCTCCACCCTTGTTGCATTGTAAATGAACTGCCCCATTCCCAATTCCATGATAGTTTCACTTGTTTACCGTTTACTTTGTGGGGTGCATATGCACAAATGCCTTTGGTTAATAATTATAAAATCTTCACGAACGTTAATCTACCTCAAAGCCCTGGAATGATGACTCAGAACTTCCTATCTTGATTCTGAGATAGCCTACGATGGTATGGCTGTTTTAGGCACTGGTTGAATTGAAAGTAAAGGAGGCGCTGCATGTCTACACCTCTTTTCAGGCATTCCTTTATAACAGTTGAACACTTGCTGTTATTTTGAAACCGTTTGCTGCTCGATTTATCCAGATGTTTGCAATCATTTCTTAGCAGGGATGCTCTGTTGTCTTCTACCTTCCGACAATTCAAAAGATAAACTCGTCTGGGTTAGAAATTTCACCTGCCCGGAGTTTTCCCCCATACCCTTTTAATGGGTGATTTCAGCTTACACACGCACCGAAAGTTCCGTCTGCACGTTTTTTCTCATAGTTGGTGCATTGGACTTCACGGAGTACATCCCCGATATCGCTTCATGGTGCACTGGCCACAACTTGTCGCGGCTGCACTTAATATTCACTAACAAAGAGTTGGTAGTTGATAGCCTTGAAATCACCGCATCACTCGGACTGGGTGATCGCACAGTCGTCTCGTTGGACCTAAACGGTTAGTAATCACAGAAGCTTTCGTAGAATAGATGTGGAGAAACCACGTGGTTAGATGGCGGCGGAGTCTTTGGTGAACTTCACCCCCCTTCACCTTGTTTGCGATCTCTGTGAGAAGCTTACTGCCGTTCTTTGCGCAACCGTTTGTGAAACTACACTATTGCCAAACACCAAACGGAGCAATTCCCCAAGTCAGTTACACTCTGCCACGCCCACACCTGTTCTGGAAAAGCGGTATTCTTGGATGTGCTGTTGATTTCAAAGAAGGTGGGAGGCTTCCGTAGAGGCCTTGACGCAGTTGTTTCAACTTGTATAGACGACGCAGACCATCCCTCCTTGCCGGGTCACTCGATAATAATTCCCGTGTTCGAGAATCAAATCAAAGTTTTATTCTCCAAATTATGGAGAAGCGTCGTGTGTACCGTCGGCGAACATTGCCGTGCTTCTCGCTTACGAAGGTGCGTTCGATTCGGTGGATCGATCCACAGTTTCAGAATCGCTTAAACGCTTTGATGTACCGACCAAGTATGTGAGCATACTGTCGACGCTTTACTCCCATACTTCGGCTCAGGTTGGCGTTTATGGTGAACTCTCTGACAGTAACACTACCAGGAACGGCGTACGTCAGGGCTGTTTCCTTTCACCACTTTTGTTTAATTTTGTGATGGACGATATAATGGAGGATTATTTCCTGCACTAACGGTACACCGTCGTGGAACTTCCGTGTAGTGGAAGACTGGTTGATCTTGATTATGCTGGTGATACGGTGTTGCTGTCTGGCAACTTTCAGGCAACACAGATAGCGCTAGACTATTTTTCACTCTGTTAAATATTTCGGAATGCGCTTTGTAGCCTCAAAGTGCAAAGTGCTTCTGCAAGATTGTTGCGGTTACACAGATTTATTGTTGGATAATGAAGTCATGGAGATTGTTGACCGGTTTGTGTAGTTGGGAATTTGCATCAGCGGCGGCGGTGTCGGCGGAAGTGTGGCAGAATGAAATAAAAGTGCGTATTTCTAAAATCAGGGCGGTGTGCGCTAATCTAGGACACCTGTAGCGACAGGGAGGTATCTGACTGAAGCTTGAAGGCCGCGCATATAAGACGACAATGAGAGCCGTATTACTTTATGGTGGCGAAACAAGGTAGAAGACTTGAAGCGTCTTCACTCATTTGACTGCCGATTTCTACGTTCGATGCAAGAATCGGGTGGCGCTAATGAGTAAACAACGAAGAGGTTAAGAAGCGGGTGTTTGACTGACTTTCAAACGAGTCCTTTTGTTCAATCCTTACATCTGCATAGACTTAGATAGTTAGGTCATATACTAAAGATGTCAGCTAGTCTGCCACACTGAACGCTCTTTGCTGACGCTGCGACCGACTGGCGTAAGGTGCGAGGTGGACAGGTGATGACCTGGCGTAGAGAAATGAAATCGTTCACGAAGGTCTTGGCCACTGTAGATCGTGTTCGTCTCCCAGGCTGGGGAACCTCGCGACCCACAGAGACGGTGGATAGAGGCTTTAGTTGAGATGGCGGCTAATTGAGTTCAGTGGCGTGAATGTTTTCGTTGTTTGACCGAGTTATCTCTTGAGTAGATGTACATAATGATACGGGACAGTGAAAGTTGTAGGGAAGCATTCTTGCTGATGATGCCTTACTTTCACTTACAGCTCGGTTGTTTGTTTGCAAGATATAGGTACTTGACGTTGCAGCTCGGTTGTTTGTTTGCAAGGTGTAGGCACGTTGATGTTGAATGTCTGACTATAGACGTTGTCATTTTCAGTAGTTAGGTCCCTTCCCATCCCCTTCTTTTTCCTTCTCTCTCTTCCTATATCGGGTTTGCTTTTTCCTCATGGTTATGTGGCAGCTAAGCATTAGTGTGAACCACTGATCTATTGCTGTCTATGATGATGATGATGACTTGACTTTGAAGGATTGAATATAAGCGCAGCTACTTTTTAGTGGTTCGGTCCTTTCCTCCGTTCATTTTTATTCTCTCTTCCTGTACAGGGTTTGCAATTAACTGGTTGCGTTGCAGTTAAGCATCAATGTGAACCGTTGATGTATTGCTGTTTACGGTGGCGATGAGCATCGTGTTACGCCCGAATTCGCCTTTGGATGGTGCAATATGTCAGCGGTTCTTTTTCATATCTCTGGCGGTGATGCTGTTGGAAGTTGTGGTCAATCTGGAATTTGGGTTGCATTTAGTCCCAGGGCAGTGCAGAATAGAGCTTGCTTGACGGGGTCCCAGTGAATGTTCGTTTAACAGTCTGTCGACACAGACCGTATCGTATCTGCATATGTTCAAACAGACCGTGGTTCAGATACGGCCAAGAAACGCCTTCTGTGATGCCCTCCTTGACCTTCTGAAACAAAATCTAAGCACCCCGATTTCGTTGTCCTTGCTGACATTATGAACGCAAGGCTTGGTTGCCTAACTCCAGAAGAGAAGCCGCTTAATGTGTTTGGTGTCCGGATGAGACACACTGGCAACAACGGTCGGTTGTTGCAATTCTACGCACCTTACGGTCTCCACGTATCAAGTTGCGCGTTTCAGCACAAATGTTGGCAATGCTTTACGTGAAGGTCACCCTCCGCAGCCTAACTTTTGACATAAATCGATCACATTTCCATCAGATGTGTGTCGCCTTTCCAATTTGAAGTAACCATCTTGACTCAGGACATGTCATTGTTCGTGTCTGCTCCGTTTTATTCTCCGTTCAAAAGCTATCTCCTCGCGAACAAAAAATCAGTTAAAAACTAAACGTCACGTGCGCCTGAACTATCCGGGTCAAGTTAATGAAGTGATACGGACAATCGCTGAGCACCGAAGCCCTCTTGCGAATAAGTCTTTTCAAATGGTGCGTCACAGACGCGACGGATATGAAATTCTGATGGTTCAGCAGCACTTGCTGATAAGCTGGTCTTCTGTGATTCCGGATACGACGTGGACAGCCGTGAACAGAAACGCACTTACGCAGAGTTTGTTTGAAGACTGTGAGGCTTCTTTTATGTTAGTCAAAGTGAGATGAGGCAAGAAAGCCTCTCTTCGGCTCTCACTGCTCCTAACCATTAAATGTACTTACTGACCGGTCATCCCGGTCAAACATCAGCATAATTTACATCGTTGAGCCCAGTTAATCGCTATCTTATTTAAAGTCTCTAACCAACTACTCGGTGATTCTTCACCTACACTGACCAGCACTCTAGTAAACGACTCTACGTCTCTATGTCAACTCATCGACTGTCTTCATCGCACTTTACGCCACTCTGTCGCAGCATCGGTTTTATTCATCTAACAACTGTGGTATGGGACCTGGAAAGAGAAAACGAAGACGTAACGAAGCAGCCAATTGATGATGTGCACTAACAGATGGCCTATTACACTCTCCCCAGCTTTGATTCAATCGGGAAAGGTTTCACTGATAGTATTTTGGGAATAGTCACGAGGATGAGTGGTGACGACGTCTCGAATAGATACACGCAGTGTTTTAAGAAGAAATAATAGTGACGACAGCGGTTAAAGGTAGTTTCAAGGAAAGTGCTTTCAGGGCTAAGTGCGAAATTGATAACCGGATTCCCTGTTCCTCTTGTTGTATGAACGAATTCGTTGTTGTTTTTTCAACAGTGGAGTTATATCTTGCTTGTCCGTACTTTCTGTGTGAGGCGCAGGAAGAGATCCCGCAGTTGTGGCCTCTTGTTGGACAGCTTCAGTGTGCACTTCGGCTATCACATCAAGTTCGAGCTGAATCAGAACTGATATTGTCGTGATTGTATGGCTGCTAAGCATCAATGTGATATATTTCTATTTATGATGATATTGATGATATAGCAATAGACATCATTAAGGGATGAGTGCGCAATTTGCTCATTCTGAGCTACGGGACGAATGGCCACCGTCTCTTCCTTTCCGTTGGGGAGATGGACGTGGACGTATCATGGATTACACTCGAGTAACTCGCTCTCATCAACTAATGGGTCGTACTTTGAGGATCTTAAGTGACACCTCATTAAGACCGGTACCGGCATGGTAAGTCAGCTCGATGAAGAGGCGCCTGAGGTTGGTTTTGTGTTATATGAAAATGCTCGTTCGTGTTGGATTGCTTCCATTGCTGTGCATAACAGAGACCTTATGGAATGTAAAGCATCCAGTAGTACAAACTTTTAATGACTGCGTGACACGCTTTTTGGTCTCACCTCGAGGACTGTCGCTCGCCAAAGTGTACTGTTCAACCTCTCGACCTGTGTGGGGGTTGTAAGCCGTGGTTTTACTGGTGGCAGTACCTTTACTAGACAGGGAACTCTTTAGTTCCCCAGAAGTGAAAGCAAAGCATGGGTTAGAGTGCACGTAAGAGGACATGCGGAATATAGGAAACAGCTAGCAGAGACACTTAATAACGGTGGTACAGTTATATCCATACAAGGAAACGGGAGTCCTGAGTATTCTTCAATGATCATTAGTAAGTGCATGTTACCATTAACGGATGGAAGAAGGCCCTTTAACCCAACATTCTATCTTTCGAAGAGCACGATCGCTTTAATTGAAGCGCCATTTGACAGGATGTTGAATTTCGGCTTCAACTCCGTACATATCGAACAACGCGAAATTTCAGGTTTCACATCTTTGGCTGAATAGAGTAGGTTCTTGGAATGTATGAAATGCAGCCTGGCTGACACAATGAGTCATCTAATCCCTTCAGGAACATGTTTCATCTGGATGATACATAATGCGTGCAAGACAGTCCATCGGGGACTTGTTTTTATTCTCCTTGGCAGCATGTGATGTCTTAGCTATAGCGTGGAAGTCCGGGACGCCATCGTTGACCTGTCATCCTAATCTTCCCATGGTGTTGAACGTCGTACACAAAAGCGGCAGATTCCCGATCACTAATCAATCGGAAATAGATTCCCAGCAGATAGTGCCTCCACTTCTTGATGGTTTCGACCATAACGTAGGCTTCCCTTTCGACGGAAAAGTGACATCGCACGCTTGGTGGCAACGTTCTATAGAAAAACACCAGGGGTCTGCTATTCTGTGTTAGAATAGCAGCGACAACAATGTCCGAGGCACCGGTTTTCACGACTAAATGTGATTGATGGTCAATAGTCTTAACCTACACCTTCCCTAGGTGGTTTTTGAGCGACTCACATGATACGCTGATATCGTATGACAGCACTTGTGTACGATTTCTGATAACCCGACTGTTCTTGTCAGAAATGTGAGAGGTCCACGGAGAACAGTAGGTGAGTAAGTCCACAACGGACCTGATTTCACAGGTTTCGTTGGTTTCGATACACTTCACTGATACCAACTCGCCCCCTGCCGTACTGTGCCTTATTTGTGAGCGGTGTGCTAAGCTGCAATCGGCAACCCGGTGGTCAGCAAATGACTTGGGTTCGTTGTGTGAAGGCAGTCCCTGTGAAGTTTATTTTAATCGGACGCTGTCAGCTTCCTGACTGTAGTCCGAAGGACTTCGGCTGAGGACGCTGCTTGATATGACGAAGAATAGAAGTCCATGGCGCTGATGTTGCAAGTCTCTGTATGCATCGTTGTAATTTTTCTTCATCTCCTTACATTCCCCCCTTATTAGCTTTACACATTACCTTTTTTCTTCTCATGTGACACATCCGCAACTCAATGTGGTTATCATTTTCATGTATATACCTATATGTGTATCTGTTCAGCTAAATCAAGGCCACTGTTAACACTTACCCATCTTCTTTGAGAAGTGCCGGCACGAGATCTTCCGGACCAGCAACCATATTACGTTTGAGAACCGACCTGCAAATGCGGACTACAGTCTTAGTGGTGGTCCCAAATCTACCGGCCCGGATGTTACATGGCAAGTTTTTGGCAGTAGCACAGTAGAATCAAGATGCCAGATAAATGGAAGCCAAGTGTTCTGATCTTCTGAACTTGTTATTGGTGAGTGTGCCGTCTTCCTCGCTGATAGCTTCACTGATAGACAGTTGCATGGGCCCAGTGGTATGGGTAAGCTTGACGATTATGCCGATGTCCTCTGAATCAAAGGCGGTTCCCATTTCTCTTATCTTCTTCCATTAGCCAAGCCTCACGATCGGCGATCAGGTTAGGCTTCAGGTTCTTATGGATATCCCTCTTAAACTTGTTATATGAGCTGCCAGGAGGATTCCCCTGAGATCCACGAATCATCGTAGCGTATGCCATAATGTATGTTCTGTAGATAACATGTGAGATTCGAGTCCAGCAGCCATCCGTTAAGGTCGATGGGGTCGTTGTCCGTCAAAAGTAAGAACAAAGTAGCAGCATACTGACGTGTTAAGATTAAGATAGGCAAATCTTATCCGCTGATTCCAAATCTGACGTCACTGTTGTGATGCCAATCTCCAAAAGTTCGGTGTTTACTCGAATATGCTTATTGGACTTCAACCAACCGACCAGATTGCTTGGAGCGTTTCTGGTATATGCTGGACGTTCCGTCCTTTTTTCAAAGTCGCGTTTAACATCACTAAAGGACGACTTTAGCACCGACGTGACTATAGTCTGCTGGAGCACAAGGAGACAACAAATGAATTTTCGAGGAGTCGACTTCTTGAGCCGACCTCAAGTGACCCCGTCAAGTGGACGACCCAGAGTCTACTACTAACGGGAATCCAATCTGTCAATGTGATTACGGCCTTCGTGGTGAGGACTTGATTCACTCAAACATAACTGACAACGTCGGAGGTGGAGGTACTCGAGGTGTATAATTAGTGTCGAATTGACGGTGCGGCTACTGTTAGTTCCTTACGTTGACTACTGTCCTGGGTTCTAGTTCTGGGAACGCAGCAAACGTAACTATTTAACGAGACTAAAGTCGATACGAAAGTGCCCTGTTGACCTGTCTGTTTTTGAGTTCGAGCGTTGTAAGCACCTACATTAATTCACATTGTGGGTCTGAGTATAAGATGGTGGAAGCCAGAGGCTGTGCGGCTGGAGATGAGACCTACAGAACCAGTGTTACTGTGATTAGCTGCGTCTATATTGGGATATGTAACGTAACTGCCGAAAGTATATGACATGGAGGATTGTACGAGTTGGACTAGACGGCAGTGGAAAGGGAATCAGCGGTAGCTGTCCACCCTGCTATGTGCAGAGCTGTCAATTTTGCGCCATGAGATCGCTGATGCAGTATGAAGTTGTAGCATTACTGCTTTAATTGCACGCACTTCACGGTCTTTATATTTTGTATACCATATTTCAGTGCAGCTGAAAACTTACTTGCACGTCTCGTCGTAAACATGAACCCATCATATAAGGGCTGGTCACACACAGCACTGTCTTATGACTGTCATGTATGTTACAGCAACCACATAAACTCAGACTATACAACTGCATGCATTCATTTCGTTATATCATTTTCTCAGAGACCATACGCTTATAAATAAAGTGTATTTAACTGCTATTCGAGCGATGGTGTGATAGAATAGACTTTCCTTCATACAGATAGATCTGGCGCACGCAATTCGTTGTAATTCACCTGGCTCTAAATACACTGACGACCGTCGAGGATGTGAACACATGGTGACTGAAGGTTTGCATGAAGACTTGACGTATCACTCAGGAGAACGATTAAAGGAGATGGAGCTAGAATTTTTAAACTCGGAGTAAAGGCTGCAATTTTCTGATTGTTCGTTATTTTGATCCTCGTGTCAGCTTAGGCGATATCACGTATCATTGATCGGTCTGGTCGAACTGCTTGGCGGAGAGAACATTTTGTTGAGCAGCTGGCCCGAAGGTCATCACGTTGATAACGACCTTCTGTTGGAAGTTGGGGTGGCTTCGAATGGTTGATTGTTAGGGCGAACCAGGGCCACATGGCCGGATTTCCTCCGTTGCTTTCCAGAGGTGTCATGTGAAATGCATTTTGAAGATCAGATGGGTTACTTCGTGACCAGTGCTTACTAACAGTCATTATCACTTTCAAAAAAGAGGACCCTAATCTAAATGACAATCACAAAAACAACAGTCAGGCCTCTGTCACACCCAAGTTATACTATGTAATAGTTCGGTCTTACATTCGTAGCTGCCCTCACTTCTGTTGCTGTTATCCTTTCCTGGAATTGTCTTGTCCGCAATTCTGTGAAGACCACTACATGCACTCTCTGCACACAGTGTAAGAGTTTACAGACGACTGTCTCTAGTGTTCATTACATCCGGTGATGTTCTCCAAGTGTGTCGCTTATTTTCTTGTTCATTTTTATCGTAGACGCCATTCTAAAAAGCGCTGTTGAGGAATAACCCGGGTGTTGAATATTTCCTCTGTTGTAAGCTGACCGATGTGCAATGTGCGAATGATGTGCCGCCTAGCCCCTTCTCCGAAGGCATGCAGGCCATGTTGAACAAGGCGACTGACAGCTGTTTTGTATGGAATGTGCTTCATATATTCAAGCTGCAAAGGGCTACTCAGGACTGTGACATTTTCATTTTCACATTTGCAATTGCGGGCAGTCCGCTTGAGATTGTAGACCGTTCCACACACACGGGCCGCACCCTCTCGTCAACTTGTAATGTTTCTCGTTGGATATCAGCGGAATCATCCAATTTACAGATTACCCTCAGCAACCACCCTTGGCCATTTCGTCGAAATGACGTTCAGTTTTCACTGAAAAGTAGGATGCATATCGTAAGATATCCGATTACAACACTCCTGAGGGAGGCCACCCGAGGTGGTTGAAATATAGAGTATTACAACTTGCTCGTAACGTTGTGTTATTCCCAGTCTGTTTATCAATAGGATGCATATCGCTTGTGTGATCTGTTTTGCTCTTTGGTTTGAATGTGTTCTGTTCGCTAGGCAACTGTCAACCAGTTAGCTGGGACTGGCCGTGGTTGTTTCCACCGGTCCCAAAAAGCTTCGGATGAGCCATAATACGCCAATGCATGGTCTGTAACGGTCGGGTAACCTGCTATGTACACCAGTCTGTTGGCACTATCTGTAGTCAGATATAAACGAGATCGGTCGAACAAAGTCATAGTCACGAAGTTTGAATCTCCCATCTATTTTGTTGATTAGAGTGATGGTCCTCGCTTGACCGGTTGTGTACCATGTGGTTGCTCAACTGGCGCCTTAAGAGTGTCTTGCGATGTGGCAGCGTGCCACAGGCCTGCGTCCATAATTCTTCCGGTCTTACTTTGCCGTGTGTGATTTGTTATACATTTTTGATCTTTTTCTCCTAGAATATTCCACAGGGCATATGAAATGAGCGGCTAGCCGAGTCACAGTACCAATTACTATGATTCATATCGGTTAGTAGTGAATGAGGCGTTATGTCGTCACGGGGTTATCTTAGTTCTGACTTTGTATCCAGTTCGTCGTAAGTCATTGATTAATTTATCCGGCCAGGTAGCCTCACATGGCCATTTTTCCGTGTTGTTACTTCGGTCTCCGACGTCGTAGTAAAGACCTATGGCGCACCCACCTTTTGTATTGTCGCGTAGCTAAATTTGGATTGAATTAATTTTAAGTAAGCGTGTACACAACGACATGGTTCGGCGATACAGTTAAGGACTTGCTGCCCTCAAGATTCAATCGGTATGAAACAAATATTACGCAGTTTACATCGTTTTTGTCAGTTAACTGGTTTGCTGCAAACTGTAGTAGCCCTCCTCCTTAGCGATGTTTTCTCTGGGCAAGAGGAACGCGTCCACTGTACGTGATTTAGCAGTTAGATGTCTTGCTACTGATTATTTGCAAGTAGTTCAGTATAATCGTACTTATTTGTTGCGTTTGGCGGGACAGGTAAGCCGTTTCGTGTTTGGCTTTGGGAAATCTTTCATTTCAAATAAAAAATACAATCCTGTTACCCCGATTTGTATTTGTAGAACTCCTGAAATTACAAATGCTAAGCGTAACAAAATATGTAAAAGGGAGCTGTTTCAGCTACAAACGGCATCTGGAGGTTCGTTTGTGACACAGGTAAGTGTGATACCACAGTTTTAATCAACATTGGCCTTTTTACTGCAAACCTGTTGCAAGAACTAGTAAGGTGTTTTCCGTCTTAGAGATAGAAACCGTTACTTTGGTTCACTGGTTGCTGAGGAAATTTGATTCGGATGTGGCATTTTTTATGGTGCATTTTTCCATTTTCCACTTTTTGTGACATCGTTTTTCTGTAGTCTTTCGAAACGTGTTTTTTTAGCCATTAGCTGCCATGTTTTTGAACCCACTCTTTACCTAACTTCTTTTAGATCTATTAACTGGAACCTTCATTTAATTGTGAAGTGCCCTCTTTATAAATAGACATTCGTAGGTTGGCAGATGCGTTGCTTTGATGGATTGTTTGACAACGTCAGTGTGAGTGACATGAACCATAGTAATGAGCGTTAGCCATGGTAAAACATTAGCTCCAAGTGCGGTTGCTAGGCTAGTTGAACACGAACGTAAACAAGGGACGACTCTGGAATTGTTACACTGTAAGGGATCTGTATGAATAAGTCGGAACGTTCGACCGTGCATCCTGATCCGTGTGGCATTCCGCTCACTGGCACACACACTCCCGTTTGTTTTTTTCAAAGAGGTATGTGGTTTACAGCAACAAAATCAAGTGTACGAGGGTTTTTATTGTACTGAGGTATGCCAAATGCCCTTCCTTCGGATTTGTTATATCTTACCTTTGGGGTTTTGCTTACTTTCTTAGATCAAAATTTAACTACGTTTCCCGTCAGTGTTCACCTCCAAGTTGAAACTCATGCCTTATATTTTCTTTGTTTATCTTTCTAACCTAAACTTCACGGTTGGAACTCATTGGTTGTTTCTAATAGATAGTGGTTTCGGTTTTCTACTGACCCATAACCTGGTCAGTTATTACTGGTTGACTCGAATGCAAAGGCTTCCACTCACAGGCCTCCTTGTCATATTCCTTTGGATGTATACTGAGTAAGGGATGAGTGAGCGCGACCAACAGTGGTGCAGCACAAGCGACCTATGGCCGTCTTTATGCACGGGTGTTCTTTGGCTACGGTCACTGTGACAGGTTGTTCGGGAAATTGATGATACCAAACACGCTTGTGCAGTGGTGAAATTGTTGATTGTCTGGAACCGTTAAATTTCCAGCGCACCCACACCGAATCTTCCACAAAAGAACGGCGAGTCGGTGTACGCATACCTCTTCCGTTATCCTACTTGGATTATTACCTTCCTCTTTTTTTCAACTGCTTCTGACGGCCTCTACTTTCAAGTTTGTTGGGTTTACTTTCTCTTCAGGGCTCTTCCTGATACCTTCGGTTGTTCTGGTTTGCTCCAGGTTTTCTGCTTGATTGCCGCATATAAACCTTTTCTACTACCTTTTGCGTGATGGTCAGGCTTGTGTTCTGTGTTAATCCAAAGGGCCCTGCTGACCAAATGCAACCTTGTCAGATAAGCCCAACAGGCTGTCAGACAAAAAGCAGACGTACTCATAGGGCTGCATTTTTTTTACTATTGATTACATGGATGTTAAGGTATTGAGACACGACCCTGAGTGTACAGCAAAGGTGCATTTATAGTTGCAGAACTACTGTTTCCCACATTTAAAAGCAGAGGATAAGAACAATATCTTCAAACAAAAAGCATTCCGATTACTTAAAGGTGGACCATGAACGCTGACGTATTATTCTGTGCAGTTGAAAATGTGCCTGACTTTGGAATCCGGAATTTATATGAGGTTCCTTAAAGCAACTTTAGACATACCGGCAGATGCAGAACGCTGCCTGTCGGATATAGACTGTACGTATACTGTGAGATGGATGCAACACTGGCTGATTATGGTTAACTTGAGCCGTTACAACACTGATTCACGGCCCCCGTCAATACAAAGTTTGCGGACGCTGTTCGTACTGTGCGCTGCATACTTCTTAATGGATCGGCTGTCCGACAGAGGGTTCCTTAAAGCACAATGTCTGGTTTGCAACCGCTGATCACAGTTCTTTGATAATAGGGCAGCCATGTGACATCAGCTCTCCATTCATGTCCATGTTCTTGTGATTCAGTCGTGGCAAGTCTGCCACTTTTCTTAGTGCTTATAGCCTAACTGCGTGCCACATTGATGATACGTAAGATCAGCCCCATTATCGGATTTCTGCCACAGTCCCCTCGACACATGTGAGCAACCGAATGCTTCATCCAAGCGACTTCAACATACAGGTTAGATGCGATTTAACTGTTCTTGGACTTCACGGTATTGGTCAATCAGCGGAAGCGGTGCTCGTCTGCTACACTTGTGCTACTCACAAGCCGACCATCGTGAACGTCCACTTTTAGCTGAATTGGAGCGAAATCATGACGCAGACCCATCCACAGGGCAGTTTTCATTACTTGCCTAATTGCTTGATTGTTTGACAGCGCGGTACTCTCAGAGTACGTGTTATGCGACTGATGTACGAAGTTATCTGTAGCACGAATAGTAGGTTGACGAGGACCGTTTTGTTCGTTCAATTTTTTAAATCAGTCAGCCAACAGTGAGGACTACGTTAGGAGACTGGATAACTGACAGACGGGCGCTATTTTCCAACGTGTATTTGCGGGTCGTCCCAAATTCAGTCCACTCTCACCACCCAGAATTATATTTGGCAACTTCTGAAGTGGCAGGTCGCAGCAACGGCTTTCGAACTATTTGGTATACAGTATTAGACACATCCGATCTGACTCAACAACGATGGGTTTATTTGTCGCCTGATACGATAGGTGGTTAGAGCTTCCGTTGTGTTCATTACTGATCTAATCAAAGAGAGGGAGACAGTTAGCAGCGCTCACCGTCGGCTGGCAGATTGGCTTCGCAAACTCGAGGACGACTGTCGGTAAAATCAAGGTGAGTTGGTGCATGACTGTGCTGACGGGCGGCAGCACATAAAGTTCAATCACTCGCGCAGGGTGATTTTTGGTCTATCCCTACAGTTGGCTAAGTTACTGATGGACGATGTAAAGAGGGTGGATGGGAAAAATTCGTCGACGTGAAGCAAAACAATGATTCGTGGAAGGTAACACTCACCCAATGCCTGCCACAAACTAGCATACCCGTGCATTGATCTATTCAGATGACACTCTGGCGCAGCATCAGGTTTTGCTACTACGATCACTCGAGTAAAACAAGTTGTTTAGTTGTGTCAAGCGTCAAAAATAAACAAGGTACGAGCTAAGCCAAGCCGACTAATGGAGGAGCTTAGACTTTGGGACCAGTTGTATTGCTTTGTTTTACTGCTGCTCGTTGTCCATGAATTGGCCCATGGAAACTTGATAAAACTGAGATCGCTTAGTGTAACAAGCGCTACTTTCTCTCATTCGTACAACTGGGGAAATTCGTGCTGATCTGATGCAAACATTTGGGCGGCATACTGTGTTGGTCCACCACGATTCGATGGATTTCGATGGGTAACCTGTTACAACAAGCCACCGTCCATACGTTTACTTTCTCTGGACATGGCAGAAACCCGGAAAGTACTCGAGCTATTGCAGGACGGAAAAACTGCTGGTAAGGGTTGGTTGCCTGGGAAATTGTTGAAGCATTGTTGTCGAGCTTTGTATTGCCTCTTACTCCAGTTGGTCCACTCCAGATGTGAACATGAAACAGTCCCGCAGAAGTTCAAAGGTGTTTTCGTTGTCATCATCATCACCATCATCACAATGGCCTTAAGGCTGGTCAACCCTACTGAGGCTGAAACTGCCGATCACCCCAATGGTGAAGTGGAACACAATGGAGTTGAGTGGGATTGAACGTTAGTAAAAATGGTCTGAGCTGTACGGTATGGAGGCAGGCAGGACATTGACTGCGACACACTACTGTCTCGGGTAGTGCTTCTAGCCAGCGTTTTGAGTGATCACGAGGACTCCAGCCAGGTAGGCGGCACCTGCTCACCCACTTTTGTCAGTGGAACATCCAGGGTTTTCATATTTCGCGACCACGTTGTAGCTTGACCATCATGCAGTTTTACAAAGCCGTTAGTGACACCAATATATGATACGTTCGTCTAGCATGTGGAGTATGTGACCAGGCCATAGGAGGTTGTGCCGCCTGTTTATTTGGCCAAGTGAAGGCAACTCGTGCCTTTACTATCTTTGCTTATGTATCGTCAGCGATGTTGACGAAAATGTGGGAGTGGGAATGCCCCGGTTTTGAAGCAGCACTTTTCACTTTGAAGGTGGGAAGCGCATTTCATACAAATCATTTCAGCCACTTACCTTCTTCAGCATGGTCTGCATGTCTTCGGCAGTGGGGCTAAGCAAGACGCAGTTCTCCGCATGCTCCATGTCGGTCAATCTGGCGCCATTAATAAGCTTAGTACCAAGCATTGTATTCCCCAAACACACCTTCCAGAATGTCATCCACCACGAAGTTCAACAGGAATTGAACAGGATCAGACACCCTTAGGAGTGATGAACATCTGATACAGCTGTCCGTGAACGCTTGCTCTAATTGCAGAGTTGGCACACAGTGTTATCAACAGGCTCACGTATTTCCTTAAAACACTCCTCTGTGAAGAAGGCAGTCCCAGAGGGCACTACGAGCATTTGAGTCAAAAGCAGCCCTTATGTCTAAAAACACCACGACCATCGGCTGTTTATGAGAATGCCAATGTGTGGTCAATGCACCATTAACCGACCCGGACTCCTGCCGGTTTTCCACGTCTCTGATCCTCTTTTGGCTTAGCGAGCCGACGTAAAATGACCTGTAAGTAATTTGGACTTGACACACAACAGGTTGATACCCTTGCGGTTGTCATATGGACTTCGGGCCCCTTTTTAAAAACAGAAACTACTGTTGATAAGCGCCGATCACGAGGTACCTGTTCAGATTCCCAACCCGTCTTAAGGAGTCTGTCAGTTCTGTTATCACCCTCTTTCCACCATCCTTGAAAATAGAAGGAGAAGGAGGATATAGTCCTGGAGCTTTGTTACTTTTCAGTGGCTTAAGCCTCAGAGTTACTTCTTTTTTCGATGTACTGTCTTCCAGTACGTGATAACTGACCTTTCGGGTCTTGTCGTCTATATGGTCCATTTGAGGCCAGCCGAGCTGCTACTCCTCGACCTATACTGCTACCCTGGCGAGGTGGTCGGGCTTGTGTACTGTTTTGATCCGGCGGGCTATGCTGACTAAGACTCCGGTCCTTTCAGGTGCAACCTTGTCAGACAGGCCAAAGGGGAGCAGTCAGACGAAGAACAGTTACACTCATGATTGAATGTCGTACTACTGACCGCGTATGGGTGTTTGGGTAGTGAGGCACGATCCTATGGGCATACAGAACTATTTTTATGGTTGCGGCACTGCTGTTTTCCTTATCAGGAAGGAGTGGGGTTAGAAAAGGTATCCTCAAACAAAGAGCACTCCGATCGCTCAATGCTGGCTTCTGCAGGATTGCTGTCATCACGTAGATTTTATGTTAGATAATGCACTCATGGAGGTTGTTGACCGGTTCGTATACCTGGGAAGCTGCATCAGCGGCGGTGGCGGAGGTGTAGGGAATGAAATAGAAGCACGCATCTCTAAGGTTAGGACGGTATTCGCTAATGTGGAGCATCTCTGGCGACAGAGAGGTATTTCTCTGAAGCTCACAGGTCGCGTATATATGACAACGGTGAGGGCCGTATTACTTTACGGCACCGAAACCTGATCGCTCGACGTGGAAGTCTTGAACCGTCTTCAAGTATTTGACCACCGATGTCTGCGTTCAATCGTTCGTAGCGGGTGGCACCAGCGTGTAAGTAACGAGGAGGTTAGAAGGCGGGTGTTTGGTAGTGATGGTCAAACGAGTTCTTTTGTTCAATCTCTACGTTTGCACAGGCTTAGATGGTTAGGTCACGTATTAAGAATGCCAGCTAGTCGTCTTCCACACCGAGCACTGTTCGCTGACACTGCGATCGACTGGTGTGAGGTGCGAGGTGGTCAGATAATGACCTGGCGTAGGGAAGTGAAGTCGTTCACGAAGTGGTTGGCCACTGTGGGTCGTGTTCGTCTCCCGGGCTGGGGCCATCGCGACTCACAGAGTCGGTGGTTGGAGACACTAGGTGAGATGGCGGCTAATCGAGCTCAGTGGCGTGAATGTTGTCGTTGTTTG
>QNGE01002842.1:30026-43905 GCA_008508345.1 Paragonimus westermani | reverse complement strand
CCAGGCTTGCTGTGTTTGACCATCGTTGTCTCCGCCACTTGGCCCACATTAAGTGGGCTGATCGTGTGAGCAATGCGGCAGTTCGCCGGCGCGTATTCCGGAACGTTCGGGATGCGCGATCAATCGGTCAACTAATTACGTTGCACAGCTTGCGATGGTTGGGTCACGTGCTCCGTATGCCAGCTGAGCGTTTACCTTACTGGGTAGTATATACTGTGACCACCAACGGTTGGGTGAACCACGTGGTAGCCAAACAACAACGTGATCACGAAATGTGAAGACCCTGACTGCTTCACTGAGCAAAGTGGATAGGTGTCGCCTACCTAGCTGGGGTCCTCGTGATCACTCAATTCGCTGGCTAGGCACGCTATCCAAGATGACAGTGTGCCACAGTCAATAGCGTACCTGCATCCATACCGTTTATAGTTTTTCCGCTTAGTCTTTTACTAGTTGCTGACCTTAATAACTTTTTTTCTAGAATATTCCACATAATTGTTGAGGTGAGTGGCGGCTCGTGTCACAGTACCTTCTGTTCAGGCTCTTGGCCGCAGTGATGACGTTGATGACCTCTTCACAGTAAGTCTTCATAGTTGTTTCGAATTGTTCTCAGTGTTCATTAGGTTCTCTCACCTGAACTGGGTAAGTTGTCCGCCAGTGCTTCCTTGTGAGCGTTTTTCACACGCTGCTGGTTCGAATACCAGTTAATTATCTTGCATTTACGAGCGTATGTCCTGTGGACAAATGACAAAACAAAACGGGCACGCACAACAGTCGATTCGAGTTGGGATTGCTGCTCCAAAATGCACGACAGTTTTCAACAGAGTTGCGCTTCATGTACCTGACTGCTGTATGATTAGGTTGCATCCGCGTCTGAGAAGCACGTGGAGGTCTCCACACAATACGTTGCTTATTCCTATGTTATGTTCAATATATGAAGACCGTGAAATGCGCTCAGCTACAACAGCCCACGCTGTTGTCAGTGCATTGTGCCTGGCCACCAAACATACCTCCCAGCTGCTTCTTTAAAGAAAGAAGATCGGAGTTAACTTTAAAATTGTCTGCTATTATGATGACGTCAGAATGTTTAATCTCCTTCAGGATGTCAACGAGGGCGTCGTACAGCGCATCTTTTATAACAGCCAAACAGCTATCCGTTGGAGCGTACGCCGATATAATGAGTACACAAAGCTTTTCTGATTTACGTTACCAGAGGTCAGTCGATGTATGGAATCTGACAGCATGCACGTGATTGTTCGGTGGGATCCAGTCGAGCAAACTTTGCTCTGCTTTGGAGCTCATTGCGATTCCCACTCTGACTTGACTACCAGATTCATCTTCGGCATCATCAGAGATTCTGACTGCAAAACACTTGGATCAACGGTTGTCTAAAGGTAAGCTTAGATGAATAACGGCGCTAGAGTCGTGAGCTCATGTATCGGACACGACGTACGTCAAGATACGGACTTGGGAGAGAACTTGTCAGAGTGGGTTGCTGGCCGACTGGTCGGATGGTGCGAACAATGAAGGCGTCACTGTGCACCGATTGTCTTGGCTATAAAATCAATCATCACCCGAGGTCACAGGGAAAGCAAAGGGCTTGTGGGTGAGCGGAATAGAGGGAGAAAGTTGTGCTTATATACTGACATTATTGGGAGAAGGATAACTCCCTATACTTGCCGGTCGTTTATGCTGCGGAAGGCATTTGATTTGAGGGACCTCACCGCGGGTCTCTGGCTGAAAAGTTTGGCTTGCGAGGCAACGAATTTAGGGGGTTTTCTTGGAGCCGGTGACTAGAGAGTCTGAATCACTTTGCACTGAGGGGCTTGTCTAGCTGGAGAATACAATGAATAAGGCATTATAGTGTAATTCAGATCACTGTTGAATTCGGTGGGTCTATCTGTAACCATATCAGGCTTTTGGGTGATACCGGAAGTTTTTACACCTCAGTAGTTGATACAACGACGATCACGATCAACTGTTGGGTGATCGAGGTGCCGAAGTCCTAGTCAATGTAGTCCTCTGGATGAATGCAGTGTACTAGCGTGACCACCACCCGGGGAGGAGCAGTTTGCGTTCCTGGTTAATCATAATACGATTGGTTTGGACTTCTTTACTTGCCAGCTCCATGAAAAATGCCGAGAGTGCATTCAGCCGTTGCATGCTGTCGCTGTGAATTCAACCAAGAACTTTGGTCGCGTAAGGCGTTACGGGTGATGGTTGGTAAGGTTAGAAGTTCCGATATGTTGATCAGTTTAATTAAGATGTTCCATCGCGAGTGTGAAGACAAAGATTTGGTGTTAGGAACCGCAGTTGTCACTGGCATGAAGCAAGGTTGTGTAGTAACCCAATCCTGCCTACCTTATATTTAACTACAGTACTTGCAGTCGCTCTTGAGACCTCGGAGAATGGTATCCAACGGGAACACCGCATGGTCTGTTGGCTGTTGAATGCTGCGGTTTGGTGCTCCATGCCTTCTACATAACTCGGCTATGCGGATGCTTTTGTTTGCAGACTTCAACGCGCTATTTGTACGCAGTGGAGAACTTCAGAGAATAGCCACGGCTCTGGTGATCGCTCCTCTCAAATTTTGTTTGGATATCAACATAACTTTGACCTTTGCTTTCTTTCGGTTTTCTTAGGGCACATGTTCTATGCCTACAGCTGGAATCGTCATTAATAAAGATGTGGACAAATGTACACACTTTTGCGACCTTGGTAACAGCCTGTGAGTGGATCTATCCATAGATCACAAGTTACTGGTCTGTGTGGTCAAGACTAGCACCACATTCTGGAATCTTGAAAGAGGTGTTCGGAGAAGCTGCTTTCCACTACCCAGTGGTGCCATCCATGCCGTTGTGCGACAGCGAAATCTGGACATTGTGTGATTGGAATGTACGTTATCTGAGCCGCCTCCATCTTCGATTTCTTAGGTGCATCTTGGGCATTCATTGGCCGGACATGTTTCTGGACGCGGAGGTATTCGGGCGAGCAAACATGTACGGACTTGAGTCCATGCTCATGACCAACCAGCTGGGACACCTCCACTGAAGACCTGATGAACGGATTCCGAAGTAGCTTTTGTTCGGGTAGTTGAAACAAGTAGGTTCCGATACGAGAATGTTACCTAAGGAATTCTTTTGCACAGTACTATCACTCACAGAACGAGGACACAGCCTTAAACCGGACCACCTGGAGGGGTTCGATCCGGACGGGGGTTCAACTGTTTAATGAACGGCAGCTGCCTGGATGAGGATTCAAGTGCACGGTACTCAAAGGAATGATTGACACAATAGGTCTCAGCGACGTGACCATATGATGTGACGAATGCGCTGGCTGTTTCGGACTGGTAGGTCATCAACCTACTCAGCGAATTAGTGGCGAAGAGGCTACTAGTACAGTAGATACATTCAAGGTAATTTGATTATGTATTTTTTACTCGTATCAATCAACGTTCCTTGCCATTTGTTAAACCACTCGTTCTCTTTTTCAACAGCTTGGGTTATGATGACGATAATTTTTCCCCTTTCTTCGGCTTTGTTGGTGCGTTACATGGTAAGGGTTTTATTTGGGTTCTTGCTCCAGGCGTAAATTTTGTTCCTAATCCGTTGTATTATTTATTAATGTATACTCTTAAATTGAAACCCTTCTTGCCTTATATTCTCAATATCTTTCTTGCCGGCTTACTTCTTACTATTTAGATCTCCTTATATTTTCGGTTAGAATAAGTAAGGGCACCATTCTTACACTAGCTCATCGTCTGGCTAGTCAGCTTTGCGTGGATGGACTACAAAGGCCTCTGCTGACATGTTTTCTGATCTTATTTCTTCGGGTTTCAGTGGATGAGTGAATGGAACCACGAGCTGTTTAGCGCAGGTCGTTGTGGTCTCGTTTATGCACGCGCTTCCTTTGGCTCCGGTCGCTGTGACAGATTAATCCTGACTGGGATTCTGTTATTTTTTAAAGGTTGGATGACAGTTGAGCATCATTACGAATCACTGATGTGTTGTCTTCGGTGGTAATGGCTG
This sequence comes from Paragonimus westermani, assembly GCA_008508345.1. NCBI lineage: Eukaryota > Metazoa > Platyhelminthes > Trematoda > Plagiorchiida > Troglotrematidae > Paragonimus > Paragonimus westermani. The sequence continues at coordinate 39,880 of QNGE01002842.1, read as the reverse complement.
TGACGTGTACACAAGCGTATCTATTCTCCGGTTTATTTGATAGCCTTTTCTCAACGTGGTTTCTGCCACCCATGTGGCTTATTTATAATCATTACTCAGTTTGCTTTGTCGTTTCCTCTTCAGCTCCATCGAGTATCGTGCTCATTTTCAGTGCGTTGATTTATGTGGAAGGAACCATGCAACTGGATACGTCGAAAAAAGCGCACGAGATTGTTGCTCGGTTGAAAAGTCAAGGTCTTTTCGATCGGATTCGTAAGAAATGTCTTGAAGATATTGAACTTGATTCAGAGTACAAATTACTTCAAAAGCGGGTTGCATCGTTTGTATCCGGTTTTCTTCAAGGGCAGTCAAAACCTCCTCCCTCTGAAAAGCTTCAGTTGCGAGAACGCCTTCGAAATGACCTATCTCGTACCAGAATGTTCAACGTTGGTGTCGAAAAGATTGTCAAAAGGGCTGTGAATACTAAGTTACCGAGAGATTTTCAGGAACAGATTCGTGCAGTAGTTTGTGAGTCACTGGACATGGTCTATGAACCTGATCGAATCAAGAACACTAAAGTAGATGATACTGGTAACGTTAACTCATCAGATCGCAATAAGAAGGCGTCTTCGCTTGGCTTTCCACCTGTCAATTCCTTTCCCATTTCTCCGAACGAATTAAACGCTACCGCTCCCGTCCCCACGTTCGAAGTGCCATCTCATCTACCTCCTGTTATCCAACCTGCCTATCCGTTTGGCTACGGTTCAGTGTCTCTCGTCCCACCACCATTGCCACCACCACCTCCTCCCCCTCCACCTCCTCCTCCGCCACCTCCACCGCCGCCGCCCCCTCCACCTACGGTAGCACCACCGTTGCCATGTGATGGCTCATATCTACCCACCAATTATGTGGTGCCTCTTCCGGGGGTCATTATTCCACCGATGGCACAATTCGACTTCCAGCCAAGTATACCCGGCCAAACAACCTCTGGTCCTCATTCATCAGTGGTTGGCGTGTCCTCATCGCTATTGCTAAATATGCCAGGTCACGCTGTTAATGTACGTGTTGTCAGCGCTAATTGAAACTTTTCACGAATAATATTTCATCATTCAACTGTTTACGCTCTCTCACTTTGTGTTATTACAGTCCTCGGAACAGCAAACCAATACAGCGCAGTTGCAGGTACAGCAGACACGGGTCACTACGGAGGAAGCGATGCCATGTGACGATCCGATGGAACTGGGTGCGTTTTTATTTCTCTGTTCATAATTGACCTACTGACAGTTTTGGGACAACTAAGAAGTTGCCCATTAGTCCTTATGGCGCCGATCAGCGGCCGCACATTTGAGCCCCGAATGTTCTTGCGGTCTGCAGAATCCCTCCATGTCGTACATCTTTAGCTGTTGTCACATCGGACTGTGATTATATCTATGTTGCTCAGTTAATGGATTAACACGAATTGTCAAGCTTATCGTGCCGTGTTCATCTGTATCACACTAATACTGTCAATTCGTGTTGAGATTTTACTCAATTCATTTTTATTTATCGGTAATACAGTTTATTTCCTCATTCTTGTATGTGAACGTTAATTATTCCATTCGGACACATTAAGCGTAAAGAGGGCCATACTTTTTGCGATGCAGGTGCTACACTACTCTTTATCCAACTGCTGCCATCAACTAACTTTCGAGTGGTCATACCTGGTGGGTTATTTTATGTGGATACCACACTTTACCAATGTTGATATACAAAGACTAGGGTCAAATCACCCATTCTCTGAATCAAAAGAGTTTTGGGCCTGGAAACAAAAATGGCACTTGATGGCTTCACACTTCAGTGGCGTCTGTATTCACAATTTATAGCCTTTATTTAAGCTGATGAACTACGGAGAGAACATTCTGTATATGATGTGTTAATGTGTACTTTCGTTTGCCGTCACGAATACTGTCTGTTCTCGTCTATTAAACCACAGCCTCCGGATGAATGTATGTGAAAATTCTCACTTACTACGCTGTTTTTCCCGGTTGCTTTATTGCTTCTGCAATTTTTAATACTATTTCCAGAGTTCTGAGATCTCTCCACGTTATTTCACAATCTCCAATCAATCCTCATTACCACTTGGTATCTTGATATCGCTTTCTCTTGTCCAAATTAACAGCTAATGACTTCAGGTTTCATTTTTTCTGTATATGATGAATAGAGTTTTGGTTATGGCTACATCCATTAACTTGTCAAACGCAAACATAAGAGCGACTAAACGCCACCAGTCGAACTCTTACCAAACGACGCTAATCAGCAGTGTGTCCTAGCATGATTGGCAACATCGGCTGATCAGTTTGTCCAAAGTGTGATTAGCCGTTGGCTGTTAGCGTACTGGCCATACGACCGCAGGATATGAAACTGGTATTGATCAGAGGTACACGAAATAATGATTTTACTGGACGAGCTCCGGTGAGTGTGCGAATAACGTCATAAGTATGCTTTTTCGGGGTTCAATTGTTTTAGTATCCTTGACATACGGAATTGCATGTTTATTGCAGAAACCGGAAAACACGCAGTACGTAGTTTGCGTGTATACTACAGTATATTAGCTCCAGTAGGGCGGTGGTTGGAAGTATATTTTTCCTACTTATTCAGTTACACCTGAGCATTCATGCACAATGGTTTCGCCAACATCAAGGTTTCCATATGTAGGTTACGTACAGACTTCATCTGCGAGTTAAATAGCAAAGTCTTCCAAGTTAATTTCCCCCATTGTGTAGTGACTTTGTAATCGCAACGGTACAGTACACATTCAAGGCGATACCATAGCTCACTTTTTGTCAGGTGCATTGCTCAGCGTTTCTGAGCAGTATGAGGCATTCTGAAATGAAAAGAACCTTTGAAAATTATGGGAACGAAGATTCACCTGTATTTAGCGGGTGACTCATAAATTCCTAAGCAGTCTGAATGATAATCGTGTAAGGCCCTTGTGCATCCTAACGAACTTTCTGATGTTTCGCATGCGTTTATTCACTATGATGTGCCTTGAAAGCCTTCGCATACAGAAATCCATATTGTACTTTGCTTATCTCGGACATTGGGGCAATCAGTTGTCTTCTTCCAGTGCGACCATATATAGATCTTTGTTTCAAGTGAATCGCAAGTATGTATCTAGCAATAGTGAATGAAATCAAAAATGCTTCACGGGGTTTCCGGTGAGAGGACTTACTCTAATCGTGTCGGATAAGCGTACGAGGTCCACACACCAATTTTTGCCCCACTGTTATGTGAGCCATGTCACGAGGTTACAAGTCGAAAAAATAGTTGCCTCGTTATCGAACTATGTTATTGTTTCAAAGAACATCGCGTACGACGGGGCACTATGTTCAGGTCAGTTTGATGAAAGCCTTTTGCGGGTTGTTCTAATGGTGCGCGTATACCAGGCCCAGTATTTGTCTTTATGCTGTCCAGCACTGTTGGCATATTCTGCAAACGGGTTGTGTCTGTTCCAACGTTAAGTTTACGCAGCAGGTTAAATTCCACACGCAGTGGCATAAGGAAAATTTGATAACAGGGCCGAGTACTATTGGAGTTCACACACATATTCAATACTGGTTGCACCAAACAAAACACTGTCCTGGCTTAGCTTGATCACGATTGAGTCGGTCATGGGTTTCACACAAACCTATTGTATTGAAGGGGAATGACTCTGATTAGTAGTTTTGCGCAGGGGATCAGCCAGCAGATCCGAAGGAGGTCGTAGACATCGCAGGCTGACGTGTAGGTACGCCTTTGTAAACGAAACATCCGAACAAGCACCGGGACAATGGGACTGACAGTCAATAACGCCAGTAACGTTTAAGTTAAAGTTGGTTGTATCGACAAATACTGCTTGACGGAGCATTAGCTGTTCTCACGTAGGACTTGACAAAAATCACTTATCTGAAGGACCACGAATTGACAACAATCCATTGTCTACTTAACCCCCAAACAGTTAGACAAAGTGAATCAGGGTAAACGTCACACAGTAGCAGACGAACAAAAAGGATGCATGCCATTTGGTTCAAATCGGAACCTACTCCATTATGTGCTCCTCAAAGAAAGTAAACATAATATCGTGAACTTAACTGTCTACGTATAAAAAACCCCGTAAATCTTACACAATTTCCTTTTTTGTGACTTCCATGAAGGACTGATGTGAATGGAACTAATTTCAAGGATCACAGTCAATTTACTTTTCAGGCAGATTCATGTATTACTTGAAATTAGGAACTTCGTGTAGCTCTGAGAATCTTACTGGAGTTCGAACCTTCCTAAATAACAAGCGGAAGATCTCCGACTGGCTGCAGTGAGCAGTTGATATCCATGGTATAAAAACCGATTTATAGATGTGTATCATTATTAAAGGAATTAGATTCTATCACTGGTTGATGCTAGCGACACTTGTAAAGTCACAAGCTGTAATTTGACTGGTGCAATGCAGACCAAAGAGTTTGGTGAATAGCGGAAGGTATGACAATGAAACGGTTTATCCAACCGCAACCCTGACGTCGTATCCTAAAGCATCGTTGGATTGGTTTGCTGCTGGATTACCTGTTGTATCAGAGTTTGAATAAGCTGTGTATCGGATAGGCTTTCGATTCAAGCTCCGTGCGTAAAAGCGAAAATTTTTAGTTGTTCGAGTGCACTTTGTTTATCGCTATTGATAGTGCTATTGAATCTGCTGATAATGGTCGTAGTCCTCTGAATCTTTACTTGCCTGATCGACACCGTGTTGGTCTCAAATCTTGTTTTTCGGGCGCCACTACAGTTGTATCACAAATCTAACTTGGCATTGGACGGTAAAGTTGACTTTGAAGTGTACATCAAGCCATGTTTGCTTGATAGACTGCGTTATATGGGGAACGTGAAGGTTGATGGCCATTTTATCCGAAATTTCTCCAATTCCTGGCACGAAATATTGGAGTAACAGCTTCCGAAGCCTACATGTAAAAATCCAACTAACCTCTCGGTTTATTGTTTCAAGCACTAAAGCCCAGTCTGGCGATAATATGATTGCAACACTGGACGTGCTTGTGACGAGGCAATGACACGGTGTACTATTTATCAACAGCCGAATCCAACGCCCCTGGTGTATCATTTTCTGACCACCCAACTTTAGAATATAGATGCTGTTATCAAGGCATTCTGCTAGTGATCGTGTAAGCATGAAAGCTGCCTCCTGTCTCTACCACGAAAACCACGGACATGCATACGGTCTAGTAGTGAGGAAAGATGTCGTTGCTTATCAATACTGCCTCAAAACGACAGCATTTGTCTCTCGAAATTGTTTGTGCTCAGAAGCTGAGATATGATTTGTGTCCGACATTCTCTGCGTCAAACTGCAGTGCTACATGGTGGTTACGTCAACAATAAAAATGTCTTGATCGTCATATTTACTCAATATTTTAGACAGTCACAGTCAGTATGTGTTGACGTCCGCCTTAGGCTTTCATCGCAAAACTACATAAATAAAGCTAAAACGTGTCAAAGTTTGCTCGCTTTAGATGAACTTAGGCTGTATCTACCTCTCTATGGTTTTAAACAACCATTCGACAATTTTGATCCCTCGACTTTCAGTAGGCCCGCAAAATCGATCGCCTTATGACCTCTACTGCTCTAAATTGAGAATTTCACCGTAGTTTTTGCGTATACGTATGAACCATTGGAATGTGGCGTCGGTGATGTCACCGAACTTTCGATTCACCCTGATATGACACCTTTTTAATAATGTTCCATTATTCCCTTTCTACTTACGTCATTAGCGGTCTTGTGGGACACCAAGCAATCTGCATGACGTGGTTCGGAATATCTCCTGAGAATGTTCACTTTATCACTGGTTAATGCTCATTTCCACCTGAGTTTGTGACTCACTTGTTGAACTCAAGCTTAACGACGGATCATATAACAAACCAAGGCAGCAGCCAATTACCGTGCATCTTGATGATAGCAGTGACAGCGTTAGATAATTTGATTAGACAAGATTGGTTGTCGAAATGCTTTCAGCACGGTGACCGTGTGCATTTGTCACGGGAGAAGATGATTACACATGAAAGTGTGCTACTTTTTAAGCTACTGCACATTCGATCCGGACATATGTAAGTGCACAGGATTTGATTGGTGGAAATGATATGTGGGAACATTTTGAAAAGCACGATATTGGATAGGTGCGGTATTTGAGAAGGTATAGTGTAATTGGTACATATGCAATTTCAAAAGCCGTTAATAATTTATGCGATACTTGGAAAAATGCGCGGCACGTCTGATACTTTATGCAACTGGGTCGCTTGTCTAGACCACACGGTAAAAAAATCTTTGAAACAAACCCGTAAAAAATATGCGGCAAGGATCGTTTACGACGAGCAAACCTGTAGACTGTCATATGACAACATTCATCCTGAGTATAAACAACGCAGTACCTGTGGGAATGTAGTTGTTCAATCGCAAAGACAGAATTACCTGCAAATAAAAGAGGATTGTTTTAACTTGTGGCAAATTGAGATGAGCCGGTGCACCTTATTTTGTGTGGTTAGTTGCGTGCGTTTTTTTTCTTCTAATTTTCAGCAGACTCTTGAAATCTACCCTGATTTTACTGTTAGTAAAATGTTGACAAGTTTTCCGATGTCTGCAAAAAACGAAGCATTCATTTACATGATATTGTATTGCGTTACATCCTCGAATAAACAGCCTTTCTCGTCACCATCCACGGTTTGACCCAGTAAATTGTCACTGACCAAAAATCGTCTGCAGTGGATAAAGGAATAGACTTTCCATTTTTTCTCTTTACTAACGTACGCCACTTGATTCAATTTTCCTACAGAATCCTCAAACTCACAGAGTCCAGTAACAGAGGAAGACCGATCGTCTCATTTCGAGGGCGCCGGTCGAACACAGCAGAGGTCGTTTTCTAAGTCTCAAGCAGTCACTCATGAACAAGAACGTCAATTTGTTTGGCATGGTGTACAGTTAGAATTGGATGCCGTTTCAGACGAGGACGACAACGGTCTTGTTCCGACTCGAGAAAATAGGCGTTCCTTCCATCAACGTGGTTCACGAATCGAATACCAATCTCGATCCGACTCCCCTGTACCAGGTCCGTATGACTGCATGTCTCAGTTGAAAGACTACTTCCAAGCGCATAGTCGACACATGGCACGTGCTAGGCAGATCACCCATGATTCTCGCCCTTCCGCATCTGGCCGCCGCGAGGAGAGTGAGTCTTCAGATGAAGAATATTTTCCCACTTTCAGAGATCCTGACTTACTTGGAACCAGTCACACAAGAGATCGCGATTGTGGTGTTGGTCGTGTTTCAGTTTATCACAATGTGAACAGTCCACCTGATCGTCCACATTCATTGAGTCGTCCTTCCGGATCACGCTGTTCTCCGCATGTCAAGGAATCCTTCGAACGGGATCTTTTCTCCATTTCAAGGCATTGTCTACGATCACCCAGCGAACCATTTTCAAATAGTCCGGAAGTGGTTACCCGAAAAAATCGTGAGCAGTCCCCCTTTTTGTTTTACTCCATTGTTAAACAATGCTTCTCCTGATTCCTTAAATCATTTTGTATTCACCAACGCGTTACACATGGGTTGGTTGTGGTGACAGTTTCGAACGGCCGTTTCATACTTCCGGCTGCTCTGTTAATGATACCCTGATGCATCTCAGTTCAAGCAAATGCGACTGTTGCGGTTAGTGGTATTATACTCTTGCTACTTTCACTATCTATATACAGCGGCTTCTGGTTTACTCACCACCCGAACGGTTCATCAATTGTTGACGAATTGAACAGGTTGACGAATTGACTAGAATAAATTCATATAAAATAGCTCGCCGTATCGGTTTTGGGATCTCGAGGAAGTGACGAATTATGTCAGATGACCAATTAATCAGATAGAACGTTAACGCACTGTTGATTGTGTGTTTCAAATTGTCATGACGTATTCGCTATGGAATGCGATGAGATGAACGCTGTGATCACGTAGAAGTTTTTAGTGGGTTTCTACTATGTCCAGTTGTTCACCTGGAATATTACGATGCCTGAATCGGTGTACACATGAGATGGTGAAAGTTTTTGGAAACGAAATGTGATCCCTAAGGTTCTGGAAAACTGGAGAAAACTAAGTGACCTGTCCTAAATAATTGGACGTTTGTAAATTTTAGAAAGGTATAACGTAGGTGCTTCGTCTGTTTTTCATTGATACATTTGTAGAAACGGTCGTTTGTCAAACGGAATTCAACCGTTACTTCAATTTTCCATCCGGTTGTTTTCTCGTTGCTCCATTTTAAATCCCAGGAAAGTTTCGGTTTAACGGTTGATGGCTCGTAACATGAGAATATAAGCGTTATTTATGGAAGAACAGTTTCGCAACTGAAGCATTCTGTATGACCGAACGCATATTCGGGATGAATTGTGAGTTCATTAGGTGGCTGTACCATAAAATCTCCGAATGGATACATATTAAGTTCAGCATGATCCAGAATTTGTCACGTTTGTAGCAATAGGTCATAGTATCAAATATGGAGAAGATCGAATCCAAGGCTTACAATGTCCCGTATAATACGTTGCAGCGGATCTTGTGGACGAAAGAAGTTATAACGTTCCGAACTAAAGGCTGTCCAGATTCCTTGACCATCTTTTTGAAAACTACCGTGTGGAAGTTTTGGAAATTGTCGGCCACGGAAGTGACGTGATTGACCAACTGCTTTCGCGAAGCACGATCGGAGGGATCAGGTACTAATTCGCTGTTTTCGGTGTCGTTGACAAACAAGTGTTTACCATTGTTTCAGCGTCATCCAAGCAACTACCGTCAAAATATGATCAAAAAGATTTTGCTGTCAAAGCGGCTCACCACCATACAGTGCACAATGTGAGTACTGATGTCGCTGAAGTTCGCACCATCTAAAAAACACTTCTGTGCATCCTGTGTCGGAAGTAATTATCACCGAAGGGAATTTACCTTATTAGCATGCGGTGACTAAATGAGGAGGAGACGGTAAAACGCAGAGATATGTACTACTGACGGGGTCTAACAAGAGGAGAGATGGAGCACAGCAGTTCTCGAAACTGGTTGGCGCGAAAATCTACGAAAATTCAAAAGCTGCAAACAGTTGCGAGTGTCGTTCAACTTATACCAACGAAAGTCCTCAGATGAACAGCGCCAATATATATAACGTACTAAAATTAGGTACCACAACGAAGTTATATGAAAAACAAACGGCACGATAACAGAAACGCCAGTGATATCGACCCCATATCTGTCCTCAAAGAAACTCAAATTGGATCTTAGGTTTTAAGAACCAAGCTTTAGTCTATAAAACTTCATTGATCAAATTCGCACTAACTACTGAATAACCTGAAACACTGAGTTCTCTTTATCCAGTTCATCAAGACAGCAAGAAGACATACATTGCGAGATGCAAGCATTTCGTTTATTCTCATCAGTCGGTTACATAAAACATTCGGTTATATGGGTTAGGCGCGTATCGTCAAAACAATGAAATAAACGAACTTCACTTAGTTGCAATCAGGTTTCACTGCCACGGCAACGAAATTGATTGCGTCAGTAACTTTTGCCAACAAAGGGCCGGTGCCTCTGAGAACGCTAACAATCTAGGGTCGCGATTGCGCAATAGGACCGTGAAGGAAGTGTCGGGGTCAACCACATGACCTGTTGCGATTAGGTTTTTGGCGATCGAAGACGCCGGATTTGAGAGGCAGATTTTTCCGAAGAAGAACGATCGGGGTAGTGGAGGCTCATCCTACGGGTGGAGAGTAACAAGCGCAATTCCGCCGCGGGATATGTGCGATCAATAACAGATTTCAACTTTCGACTTACATCGGTAACGTTGT
>QNGE01002842.1:10608-28820 GCA_008508345.1 Paragonimus westermani | reverse complement strand
AAATCCGGCGTCTTCGATCGCCAAAAACCTAATCGCAACAGGTCATGTGGTTGACCCCGACACTTCCTTCACGGTCCTATTGCGCAATCGCGACCCTAGATTGTTAGCGTTCTCAGAGGCACCGGCCCTTTGTTGGCAAAAGTTACTGACGCAATCAATTTCGTTGCCGTGGCAGTGAAACCTGATTGCAACTAAGTGAAGTTCGTTTATTTCATTGTTTTGACGATACGCGCCTAACCCATATAACCGAATGTTTTATGTAACCGACTGATGAGAATAAACGAAATGCTTGCATCTCGCAATGTATGTCTTCTTGCTGTCTTGATGAACTGGATAAAGAGAACTCAGTGTTTCAGGTTATTCAGTAGTTAGTGCGAATTTGATCAATGAAGTTTTATAGACTAAAGCTTGGTTCTTAAAACCTAAGATCCAATTTGAGTTTCTTTGAGGACAGATATGGGGTCGATATCACTGGCGTTTCTGTTATCGTGCCGTTTGTTTTTCATATAACTTCGTTGTGGTACCTAATTTTAGTACGTTATATATATTGGCGCTGTTCATCTGAGGACTTTCGTTGGTATAAGTTGAACGACACTCGCAACTGTTTGCAGCTTTTGAATTTTCGTAGATTTTCGCGCCAACCAGTTTCGAGAACTGCTGTGCTCCATCTCTCCTCTTGTTAGACCCCGTCAGTAGTACATATCTCTGCTGCAGCTGGAAGTTGGATACCATTCTCGACTCCTCGAATTGGCCACTTTGATATCCGCACTACCGACCTCACTCTAGGTGCGACCGAACTGTCATATGCAAACGTCCGGTTGCATTCACTTATGAGTAATGCTCGAGTTGTTTGGCCACTGCTAAAAGGGGCGTGGTAATTGTTCTGTTGATGGTCCCAAGATATCTCTTCAAGCTGAAATCACATATACCACTTAAATTACAGAACAGTGCCTCCCTTAAGGAAACGGTTATGGGAATGCGAATACTGCGATTAACTTTGAGTAATGTTCAACTTGCGCACTATATTACATTTGTCGAAAGCTTACCAACTAAATCTTATATATATCCCGAAAACATGGTTCGATTAAATGACACGTTTACCACTCTACCTACCAAAACTCACACAGTTTAACTCATTGTTTCGGGGCTCACAGATTTTAGTTATCACTAGACGTGAGCAATCTGCGTTTTCTCGACTGATGTTGGAGTCAAAAGTGTTGTCCGACACTCAAGGTTTGCTCGACGTTAGTCCTCGATTGCTGGATAGTGCGTTTAATGTGGGCTTTGTTCTAAATTAGTTTGTGCCCATACATCCGTACACGGACACAGCGTATTCAGCCATATGTTATTTGCTGTTATACAAATAACCCTCTTGGTAATCTCTGTGCTCCCTCAAACTACCAAGAAAAGACTCCTTATTCTCGAACCAGCAGTTAGCTTTGATTTTCGGACACATCTGCTAGCGTTTTACCCATCTGTATTCGTTCTCTTTCAAGCTTTTCTGCCTTGCTGGATATGTCCTACATTGTTGACTGAACGATTACTTCTTATACATGCCATGGAAGGGAGTTGACTTGGTAGATCTTATCCCAAGTCTGACCCGCGAGACAACAAGAGGTAGTGTTTTCCTGGGTACCCTACTTAGAGTCAGTGTCTCAGCAGTTTTGGCTCACATGGCAATGAGCGGCTTGTCTAGCCCGAGGGCTGTCTGACTCTGATCACTGCTGTGTGCTCTGAGTGTAGTTGAAAATACATCAGACTATCTCGTAGGTTTACAATATTTCTGATTAGGTGTCAGCAAATATGACAAAGACACGAGTTACCTTCACCAACCTGCGTCGTTTGTGGCATCAAAAAGACGTCCGGTTGTTGCTAAAAGGAAGGGTATATAGTGCTCGCGTACGTTCTGTTTTGCCCCATGGTTCGGAAACTTGGCCTGTTTGCAAAGAAAATGTCAAAAGACTTCTGTTTGACCATCACTGTCTCCGCCAGTTAGCCCAAATTAAGTGGACTGCTCGCATGAGCATTACACCCGCTCGCCGGTGCGCACTCCGAAACGCTCGGGATGCGCGAACACGGCCAACTAATCACGCGGCACAGCCTGTGCTGGCTTGGTCATGTACTCTACGTGCCAGTTGCGCGTTTATCCTACCGGGTATCATATATTGGTGCCACTAGGGATTTTGTAAAACTGCATATTGGTCAGGCTACAACGTGGTCACGAAATATGAAAATCCTGGGTGTTTCATTGACCAAAGTAAGTGGGCGGGTGTCGTTTGCCTGGCTGGAGTCGTCGTGATCACTCAAATCGCCGGCTGGAAACACTACCAGCGACAACAGTGTGTCACGGTCAATGGCCTACCTGCCTTCACAACGCATCGCTCACACTAGTTTTACTAATGTTAAATCTTTTTAGTGGCGTCTTATCCCATTGTGTTCCACTTCACTATTGGGGTGATCGGCAGTTTGAGCCACAATACTTTGTGGTCAACCTTAAAGCTGTTGTGTATGAACGGTTGGATGTTCTGCTGAACTTGCATTAGACGCTGTAGCCTTCATACTCTGAATCCTAGTCATACACCGACATGCAGGCTGCAACTTCTGGTCTAGATCTGTGCATGCCGGCAGGGGACAGCGTGATAGATAGTTAATTGGCACATGTAAAATCGAAGTAAGTGGTACATTCTGTACCGCCTCGTTGTTTGATTGTGTGAGTCTAGTCTGCAGAACAGGTGCGTCTTTCGCGTCCATCAAGAATGATCGCTTTTTTATGGCCATCAGAGCCTGTGGATGTTTTTCCTAACTTGTTATTTTTGACAGAGCTGATATAGTAAACACGTGACACCATGTACGATCGTTTTTCAAAGCACTGGATATCCCTCAGTTAAATAAGAGAGCTTGGATGTTCACACAATGTTTTCAATTAAAATACTTAAATTTAATCCCCCCCGATCTCATTGCTTATTAGTAACGAGCGATGCAGATCGTTTTCGTTTCAGTGAGCGAAAATTTTGAGAGTACACCTTTTTGCTGTATTTGCCTATCTCTGAATCCACTCTGTATGCTCTAAAACTACAAATCCCAACGATTCTTTGATTTTTCTCAGACCACTCGAGTAACAGTCCAACTGATTCCGTGTTGCCATACAAGCCTGAATTGAAGTGTCACTATTCCAAACCCAGCACACATCACCGTTGTTCGCCTACTCATCACCGAGTTCTTACTACGAAGACCTCCCGGACCCCTCCAACTCCACCAGTACGTTACTTTTGTTAATCGTTGTTGATGCCAACATAATTCACATTTGCTTACATGCATCTCAGGTACAGTTCAGTTGTCTGCATGTGTGGAATATGAGCAGCTGTCACCGCGTGTACGTTGCCGCGCCTAGTACGCTGAGCTTCAAAAAACTCCCTCCTTCCAAAAGTTCCAGATTCCCAAGACTGTGCTGATTACATTGTACTCTGCGAGAGAGGTGTCAGGTCGATCCGTGTTTTTTGTTAGATTTTAACTGACAAATGCATCCACTGTTCCCTGTCTCTCAAGAATAGAGGTATGTATGTACGTACGTAGGAGAGCCCTTTTGACTAGTCTTCACAGTCTGTTGATACACTTGACGCCCGAACAAATCCCATTCGTGTTCGATTAGGTTTAAGTCTTGCGGCTTACGATAGGGCTTCAGCATCATGTAAGCCATTACGGTGATGAGTCATGAGAAGTTTTGGGCACTATTGATTCATACTTAATGAATGTAGTTAAGAATGACCAGCTCATCAGTTCAGATGGATGAACCCTGCCTCTTTCTGAACAACGATAACTGTCAAATCTGGGAAGTGCCCTCAGTCAGTCCTCTTCATTGTAATCCCTATCCAAACTTTGTAGATTACGATTTTATGCTTACCAATACATTTCTCGTTATACCGTAGACTTCAAAGTTTAACATCTCGGTTTTCCAGTCTAGGAAAACATTTTCTCAACTGGCCGCCAAACATTCCTAATGGATGGTGGATGCAGTCGGGATTCTGTTCACCATCTGGCTTATCCATCGTTTTCATCATCTGTTTTAAACCAATGTTCCATGTATACTGTGTTATATTCATCTCAGTTCCTTTCCAACCAGGGCAGTAAAAGAAATGACTTGGTAGTAAGGTTTAGTAGTCAGTCAAACCAGTAAAAAATCAGTTAAAACTACTGTTTATTTTATAGACTAGTGATCAGAAGAGGACATAGAGACCAATTTGAACAAGCTGACTAATTGAAGCGAAGCGTTCATTTGGGGTTGCTTAAGGTAGGCGGGACAGCATGTCCATTACAAAATTATGTGTGAACAGGATGCTTACGGCTTAGGAAATGGGGAGATTATATGTTCTAACTGTTGAAAAGAGCATTTACCACAATATGAGGGAAAATGTTACGGGATAACGGGATTACATGTCAAATAATTGTTGTGCTTAATAATAAGCCATTCATTCAAGCGGACATCCGGATGTGGGCCACAACTTCTGATGCTTCCACTTATTGAACTACTCATTGCTCGTCAGACGACTATTCCAACAGTGAACGTTTTTTTGCATTTGCTTGTCATTAAGCTCTTTTCATTGAGGTATAATATATACTCCAAACGCAACCGGCACTTACGCCCCGCAATGTGTCCTTCACATCCACAATCTAATTTCGATTCTTGTCCACACCTTGAGTGGGGAACATGCCAACAGCTTGTCACACAACTCTTGTTCCCAACACGTATTTTCCACTTGTTTGTGTTCCATCTATCATGAACCAATCGTTCGAGAAGAGTAAAAAGAGTGAGCTATTGCCTAGGAAGGTCAATATTTTCGCATGTGTGAATAGCAGGGATTCATGGTTTAATTTTAAATTTTAAGTCGCAGTCAATACGGATCATTTACCGGAATCAGTGATGACCAAATACTCAGAGATTATGTGCGTATTTCGTGCGCATGAACCACGACCTCGAGCCGAGAAGCAATCTTCAACGTAATCACGCGTTAACGCCCGTTTTCTAAATCGGAAGCTGGACTTGTTCGCGACGCTATAAACATCGGAAGTTTAAAATGCCCTGTGCACCTGCCACGTTTTTCATATTCATATCACTTAAGGTTACCAGATAGGGCACAGTAACTGTTATAGTTCATGTAAAACAATTTCGGTTTCAGCGAACAGAACTGTTTTCGATAAATTCTCGTCTTAGGCTGGTACAATTATATATCAAATCAAGTTACAATAAAGGAAGTTATTGATAAGAAATGTTACGACGGTAAGGGGATTGGGTAAAACACAAACATGACTTAGTTGTGGTTATGCCCACCAGGTTTCACGAAGTCAGTGTTAATTGGGGTGAGTTGGGGGGGGACGGGATCAAACTGCCTCGTGGGCTGAGTGTACGTAGTTGGCCACGGTAATCCCAAGGTGTGAACGAACTTCTTTTGAACACACAAATCCGGTTGACGTAATCGGATTGCAACCGCCTCGGCTATAGACAGGATGCGCCACTTGATCTTTCGTGACGCAGCGGCCGGGGCGCGGTAGACAATGTGAAACGCTCCGTCCGTGTCCGTGTGTCGGTCACAGTCGACTAGGTGGGCCAGAATGGATGAGTTTATGTTCTTCGTTAGTCCAGAGCGAAGCCACGCTGGGCAGTGTTCACGAATTCTTTCCGATAAACGCCTAGTGGTGCGACCCATGTATGCTGAACCACAGGAACAATCAAATGAATAGATCAAAAATGAGGCTTCACTGTTAGGCGTATTATCTTTCAGATTAAGTGGCACCGTCCATTTTGAGTGGAACGTTATAACAGGACTTGCAGCATAATAGGTTAGGTACTGCTAATCGCATCACTTAGTTGACGCGTTATCAGCTCGGCTGCTGCGTCACCTTTGAAAGGCAAAGTTATATAGGTTTTCTTCTTCTCAACTGTGTTAATTGAGACTCGCGTTGGTCTGTCTTGCATGCTTCTGATATTGAATTTCTCAGGATAGGCATTGCTAGACAGGATATCCTGTATCGTGCTTAGCTCACATCCTATTGCATCTTCGGTACATATTCTTTTCGCCCTATTTGTCAAGCAGCGTACAAGGCCCCGTTTCAAACTAATCGGCACATAGTTATGGAAGTGTAGATATTGCCCACTCCAAGTTTTCTTTCGATATACACTTCGCTGTAACGATCCATCTGATCTGCGCGGTAGTGCTACGTCCAAAAATGGCATGCAGTCATCCGTTTCTTGTTCCAAAGTGAACACGATGTTCTTATGCGCCTTCTTAAAAACGGCCAAAAGCTTCTGTAACTCCTCTCTTTTTTCTACTACGCAGAAAACATCATCTACATATCGGCGATAGTAACTAGTTGTTCTAATAATCTCGTCCAGCTGGCTATTCTCGAGCATGCTCATAAAAATGTCTGCCAGTAACGGGCCTAGCGGTGAACCATTAGCCACACCACCAATCTGGCGATAAAGCTCACCATTGAATTGAAACTGGGTGTTGCTAGTGCAGAACATTAGTAACTCTTTCAGCTCAGTCGCAGGTAGACCGACGTTAATCTGTCGACTTTCGATATAATCACATAAAAACTGTATTGTTTCGACCAGGGGGACATTGGTAAATAGAGACGAAACATCTAGAGATATCATTTTCTTGTCCGACACATTGAGGTGAGAGATAGAACCAACAAATTCAAAGGTGTCTCTCAAACTGTATTTGTTAACCTCTCTCTTAACTGGTTCCAGGATCTCCACCAGCCATTGCGCGACAGCATGGTAAGGCGAGTTGCACATGTCGAGTATCGGTCTAAGCGGCACTTCGTCTTTATGTATCTTTGGCAGTCCATACAGCCGCGGGATACGGGTTCCTGTTGGACGGATGCGCTCGAATACATGTGCACTAATGGAGTCAGCCTGTTTCAACCGTCGTAGGGTCCTTGAGAACCTCTTTTCAAATGCCACCGTCTTATCTTTCCCGGATTTCTTCTTCTGAAATTTCGTACTATCGGGCAAAATACTCATCATTTTTGAAATGTAATCATCCCTATTCAGCAGAACAATCCCGGCCCCTTTATCTTGTCTTGATATCATAATCGATTGATCATTTTCAATGCCGTAAGCTCCTCAAAATGGGACCTTGTGAGCAGTCCATAAGTTGAGGTTCTACGGCCCAGGTATTTATAACAAACACTAACGAGAGTGGATTTGAAGCGTTGAGAATTCAGTTCGGAAGACGGACACAAATCCTGTAACTGGTTGTTAAAGTTCTCAAACTGGACCTCAAGGTCAATTTGCCTACATTTACCACCGGGATAACAGAATTTTGGACACAGTGACAAGATTTCAGTCAGTGTTTTACTCAATGCCAGAGAGCAAAAATTATGAACATACCGCTCCGGTTGTTCAGGAAATTGCATCCGCGGCTTCTTCGCTTGCCAAAGCGATGAATTTAGATCCAAAAGCGGCTATGTCCACATAGCAACGTCTTCGGAACAACTAGACTTCAGTAAGATAGGATGATGCCTTCTATCGTGAGTTTTTGCTAGCCATTTTCCCCCTGTTACTTCAATTTCGTTGAGTGGTGACTCATCCGGTTTCTTGTGTTGTCCACAATCCATCTGCTATGTGCTTTAGTCATGTCTCACTACTGCGTCGAGCTATTTCACTGAGTGTTGTTGTTCGACTTGGTCGTCCATCACAATATGCCACCCACATTTGATCGCAGCTTTCGTCGGAGTTCAAATCCCGGCCGTGACAAGGATATGCACTATTAACGAGCTCTAATGAGAGCGAAGCTCGAGTCTAGTGCTTCTTTTCGAAAGAGGCTGGTTGGAAAGTCTATCTGAATTCAAAGCCTGCGATCAAATGTGGGTGATGTTCAACTTGAAAATAAACCAAATCCCGGACTATTCATCAGTAACAATATGTCACGTTATTTCCCTAATACACTTTATGCAACACGAGGAGCAAATTTTCGGCTTTTTACTTACCCACATCGCCAGCAAACAGGGAACAATTGGCTGGGTGCGCCTGGGTCACGAAATGGTAACAAAACAAACATGAAACCCGTGGAAAAGTAAACGGTCAGTATCAAGCGTGAAACGTATCTACTGATTCAGTTTTGTGGTTAACTCGCGGACAAGAAGGTTCGGTTTGTATAGAATTTGAACCAAATAGGGAACAACAGCAAAGTAGTATGATTGGGTGCGTGCAAACAAATGTCTGTCTGGATTTGGCGGAGGAAGTAGAAGTACACTTAGAGAAATCCGAATGTAAGGGGTGGGTTGTGTTAGATAGGATTTTTGCTGTAAACTTCGTACATTGCGAAACGATGAGAAACAATAACATTTACGGATTGGTTACGGGGATTGCGACGGAATAGTCTTAGGGATCTTGTAACATTCCATTCGATCATAATCCTCGCGAAACGACCGGCAGACAACGTACTTAGTGGGGCAGCATGCAGGCTTTGGTAAGTCGACTGACCGGGTGGTGTGGAATGCATAGAGAATTTGAATGCCGGGCAAAAAGTGAGAGTTTTCGAATGAAGACGTCAGTAGCATGAGGTAACCATATCATTGTGTTACTCAAAGTACTTCTCGGTTGTCTAACCAAAAGGAGTCAAGGTAAAGGTTCACTGTTTACATAAAGCGATGAGCGTGCTTTTGCAAGCTCTTCATATCGAATTCCATCCGTGAGCGACGACAAAATGCCAACATATTTGAGTGCCCTAACAAACAAACTGATGGTCTCTGACCAACTTGATAGTTCGAACAAGATGTCCCGCAGGGTAGGAGATGAAAATCTAGTTGGGTGAACGATATCCAACACCAGCTTATCTGCATGTTTGATTAAAAAAGTATGGCCGAGAGCTGGCGTGAATGCCACATGAAGCGAGAATCAGAACAGAGCGAGGATACCAACCTGTAGTTCATCACAATGAGTTGTGAGTGGCGATTAGGCTTGGTTTCTATTTATAAAGTAATCGCATAAAAGCACAACAGTTGAAGTTATAACCTCAGTTTCTTGAGAATTTGAAGTATCATCTCTCTCTCGGTTTCTCCAAACGCATCGCTGTAGTCTAGAAGAGATGCTGATGGCTCTTAGTTTTCTATCCAGTATGATAAAGTGAAATAAATTGGGCAAGCGAACACATGGGGGTGGGTGGGGTGATAGTCGGTCTGACTAGAATCTGTGGTGTTCACTTGAGTTTCTGTTCGAGGTGTAAATAGTTTCTCGAAAACTCAATGTCGCAAACGTGCATGATATTGGGCGAAGTTTGACTTTTCTTCCATAGAATTGGTATGATGAGCTTTATCTGCTAGTATCCAGCTCTTTTGCGTTCTGTGAAACGAAGCGAATTGTTCAGCTAGAGCTTACCACAACAATACGGCACATTGCCTAAAAACGATCGTGTATAAGCCATCAGCTGTGCTTGCATTGTAGACTTCAGTTGGATAAGTTCTCTGAAAACAGCTGAGCTGTCGATGTGAGTAAACGGCTCAGTGAAAAAACGAAGCCTTTGAGGTTAAGCGGGAACTATCCGTTATTCACCTGAAATTACGATTGAGCCGTTCGACGTTTACACCTGGTTTCTTATCAGTACAGTTTAGTCCACTCCGCCTATTTTTGATTTGCTGGATCTCATGGCAGCTTTTATCACGTGGTAATCTGTGTGCGAGATAATCTGCGAACCCAGTAATGTGCTATCTGTGTCGGTTACTTTAACTCTATTTTGGAAACATCACATATATCTCTAACTTTATAGTCAATCCCAGTTTTCACAATGGTTGTCTCTATTTATGTACCATACAGTCTGTAATACACAACAAAATCTGTCTGACCACCAATCAGAAGTAACTACTCTTTTGACTGCACTATTGAGGCTATGTGTAGACCTTAGACACTGTACAAACCCGTGGACCAAGTCGTTCCAATGAATTACTGACTGACCTCTGATAATAGAAAAGCCGCCTTGATTCGTTCGTTGTCTTATTGAACCAATAACAGTGGGAATCGACTGGAATATCACATTCTGTTAGCCCGTGCATTTCAGTGAGGGTGCTTTATTACACCTTTCCCAAATGTTTTAAGTGACATCATTCTTGATGATGAAGGTTAGTGAGTTTCTTTCCGTTTATACTTGGCTGGTTTTAGTGTATTTGAACGGAACGCATATTTGATAGTTGAACTGATATTTGAACTGTCTTGTGATCAATAGCAATACTTATCAACTTACACCCTGAGACGTTTACTTTCCTGTATTGGGCGTTCGTTGCAACCATCAAAATATATTTCCGACTCCTCAGAGATCGGTTTGTTATGGTAAAAGATATTTTGTGTTTTTAAACTGTGGGCTGGTTGTACCTCCACATTCCCGCCTCTTGTTTTTTTATATTTTAGGTCTGGCTACATTTTGAATGTTTGTCCAATTCACGTTTGTTGTGAATCGCTTTTTGGTATATTGATGCACTTGCCAACTAATTGGCAAACTCGAGGAATTTAAACGCTTCTTTTGGGCGTTGTCCTCTTCCGTTGACTATTCTCTTCGAGTGGAAACTTAAGCTGTGTATTGCTACTAATAGCTATAGCAACCACCTTGGGCGTGGCACTTTGACTGTCAAATTTGCGGGGCGCTTTACCCAGTTTGTTCATTAGGGAAGTTTGTTTTTAATATGATAATCCCCCAACTGCGTGTCGTCGCCATGCCCTTGTTTCCCCCTTATTTGGCTCTTGTCTCGAGTTTTATTACCTGGTTTACCTATAGTATTTTGAAATTTCGCTGCTCTCTAGTTGAACCTCTCATCCAACAATCCACGTGTTTGTCGATCGGTTAACCTCAGAGGCATGTTTCTAGTAGGCCCTACGTTAAAGTGTGGCCGTCCAATGTGATTGAAAGTCGAACGGTGGAACGAGGAAAGTATCTGTGAACGTGATTGAAGATTTTCGAAATCATGACACGGGTATATCCATTAACCGACTGTCATTACTCAGAAGAAATCCTGGGGTGTTATTCTAGGCTCAACTGGTGCTGTTTTTGCTCTGGCGTGTTTGGGCGTGATTAACTTTTCCAAGGTTATAAGGCAGAAAGCGGTCAATGAAAGCTCATTATTTGCGGTGTGCGATTAACGGCATCCGGTTCGGATTAGCCTGTCGCAGTGACCGAAGGCAAAGGACGCCTGCGTTTAACCGTCACCACAAGTGGCTTGCGTTGAGCCACTTGTGGTTTCATACACACATCACGTATCTGGTGTAAACTCGATGAACTAACACCAGGAGTTGTATGGGTAAGGTCTTCGTGTCCAGCCAACCAGTGTTGGTTAGTCAGTTGATAGGCATGCTCGAAATTGAAACCCCTATCTCTCGAGAACTAGTAAGATCTTAACTGGGTAGAAAAATATTGAAAATATAATGCAAAATTGACTCAATATGCGAGTACATGTTAGTGCGCTCTAGAGAGAATATGGAGAAGGAGCAGAATATAACGTTGGACTAGTCAAGTAGACAAAACATTCAGCAGACATTACACAAACAGAGCTAAAGAACAAGAAAGATAGAAAGCCACGGACACCCAAGTTATTAAAAATCAGAGCTGGTGTGTTCCAGACGAAGGTAGTCATTGGTTGATGTGAACGATAAAAATGGATACAACTGATATAACCTTCTCGATCCTAACGGACTCATTGTCTGTTCGCCGATAGTGCACCATGAGTACGTTGGTGACCTACTAATCCCAAACGGCCAGCGCATTCGCAGCCACGCACATGGCAGCACCATATAGTGGTCGCCGCGATCTATGGCACCGATAGTTCCTTCGCGTACCGTCCACTTCCGTTCATGGCTGTGCAACTGCTACTCAGTGAATTTGCGGACGCCCGTTCGGATCATATTCCTGTAGACCGTCTGCGTTCAACGCCAAGTCTTCCTAATATGTAAAATCGATGTTACAACGCGAAAGACCTACTTAAATAACATCTTGGTATCCAAATGTGACATGCCAATTTGGTCACATTTGATCGCTCTTCTAATCCATCCAATCATAGGAGCTCGCGGTAGCTTAACAGCAATAACCCCAGCCGCTAATTGCACATGGTTACCTGTCAGACTGTCGATTCCAGAAATCTTCTCTTTTTCCTTAGGTTTGAGTAGTATGACAATGTATAGTCCACTTGCAACCTGAAACATGTCACATGGCAACAAGTAGCTTATACTATAAAAATGCTGGATTTAATTATGAGACCAGTTTGACTGAGGTTGCGAAAACTGGTTGTCTTAAGTTAACTGTGTTGCTTTGTTTTTGCGTCTGCTACTGTCACCACAGGATTTCTTACGGCTGATCTCGTCTTTAAAACTATCCAATGATCCATCTGGTTTCTGACTGGCGACGTTAGAGGAGATTGTTACTTGTCGAGTTCGATGAGAGGAGTGCTGCTACTATGCCGGAACTATCTTTGAAACCAGGAACAGTTAACGTTGTAAGGCAACGAAAGCTGTAGAGCAGCTACTGATAGTTGTCGCCTTACCGTCGGCTGATACTCAGCTGATTCTTCGGGACTGCATACTGTTTGCAGAACAATATCCCAACGTTGACTGCTCGAACTAGTAAAGACTCTCTATTCATGAGTTGATTTTATTTTACATACATTTAAAGCTTGTACAGTATATTTTGCAGTGCTGACTGGTGATGATTTGGACTGTCATTCCTATCCGTGTTGAGCGGAATAAATAAATAGCGATCAATGAAGTTGTGGAGGGGATTTTTCGTGACAGGGATTTCCTCTCACAATTTTTAGCGGTCTGCAGGCTTAGGTGGTCGTGTTGTGCACTAAGAACGCTAACCGATGATCTACCACATCTTACATTTTTTGTCGACACCGCATCCTTTTGACCTAAAGTAAGATGTAGACAACCAAGAAGTTGGCGTAGACAAAGATGATATTGATTACCAATGGGTTAGCTACTGTAAGTCGGATTCGTCTTCGGGGTTAGCTTTCTCGCGATTCGCTGAGCCGATGTTGAAAGCGTTAGATTAGGTGGCTATAATGGGATTCACTGGCGTGGGTGTTCCGGTTCTTTTTGACCGAGTTTTCTGCGGAGCAAGTGCAGCCAGTGAGACAGGAGAGCACATGCCACCCTACCACCATTTGTAACTTAGTCGTTTGTTTGCAAATCGTATGAAGTATCAAATATTTGAGCTGATACATTGATTGCCTCGACAGGTATGTTTCACTCCTCTTTCTTATTTACCTGTCCGCGTGTATTCCATTTGTCATGGTTATATGGTAGCAAAGCATCGTTGCGAGCCACTGATGCATTGCTGTCCACGATGGTGATAGTCTCACCCATCCTCACAACCGATAAACGCCTTCCGGATCGCACAAACCAGTTCAGCATTCTTCACTATTCCTCCGTCCGTCAGTTCCTTGTTTATTTCAAACTGAACGCCACTTATACTTGATAGCATTCTGCACATTGAGATAGACTTTTCGGCTAGCCCACTTCGAATGAAAGCACTGAGGTTTCATTCTTATCAGAGCTCACCAGTGGCGCATATTCTCGTCATGACCGGAATTGGCACTCGGGCTTCCGTGCTTGTTGACACCAGCTTGTTGGCTACAACTCGGGTTTCCTCAACAGACATGACTGAATAATTGTATCGAATGCTCAACCACAACCTCATATGAAATTATCTAACTCTCCAAATTTCTATCAATAATTTCGTTCATTGTTTCTGCTGTGTAGTTACATTCTTGCACCCTAATTTTGTACGAAATCGGCCACCAGTTACGGGATTGTTTGTGCAAAAAACAGTCACTGTTGGAACAGCCTGACAGGATCCAGCTCAAGATGTCATGTGGCGATAAAATTTATTTTCGGGACAACGTTTTAACGTTTGTAGCTGTTCAACAACTATTAACCTTGCAATGATTTACAGTTTTGGATAACAGCGCCCCCGTAACAGTTGTTTATCTTCTCCAACATCCATAGTCCCATTCTAGTGAACGTACAGATGGATCGTCTTTCAACAGGTCCGGTCAATCAAACACTTGGCTCCCATTCACTGGTCCAGAGACACGACCTTTACAGGTCTATTCCGATGTAAACTCTTCCGACTCGTCCACCTTGTATACTAAACATTCACCATGTCCATCGGATAATTCCCTGAGCCCTGTTCCGTCCAGTAAGTTTTTTGGACTGGCTGCTCTTGGATTGGTTTGCTACTGTCTAACATCCTGTCTTTTTTTGACGCTGGTGTGTTTTAAATTGAAAGATTGGGTTGTGGTTATTAGAATCAATGTGACTTGGACCGCATTACACTTGCTGACTCCTGTTGTCATTTGAATGCTGATTGGAACATCCGAAATGGAAATCTACTAGGATCAGATGTCTCTTTAGCGGTGGTTAACTTTGATGTGTTACACTTCGTTAAATGTGAAAACAAGACTAATGTGCATGAGGCAAAATACGTCTTTCTGAATAGGGCCTCATATTTGATTGACAGGAGATATCTGGGAAATTTTCCAAGATTCCCAAAGCACTTTGTCGGCAAACCTGGAACCCCCTGTGGCCATCCCTTAACACAGAAATGTTGAACCACTCCCATGTGACCGACTTCGATGGTAATGATCTTGCCATAGTTTGCGACTGTGTAGACAAGACAGGTCTTCACTCGATAATCTGGCCATCGTTTTTGGTCGTAATTTCTTTCAACGACGTACAGGCTGATGCCCTAATGAACCCATTTGCAAAAAATCTTGGTTTCGGTTGGGCCAAACCAACTGAAACGTAGTTTACGCTGGCTGGGACGTTTACTGTGCCTGTCGATTGGACGTTTGTGGCGTTTGCTTTTGCACGTAGATGTGGGAATGTTACACAGCCAAAGGCGTGTCTGCACTCGCACACTTTTTGTTAAAACGATTGTTCCACATCGCCTCACCAAGGCATCTTCCCATTCTAGGTGGCTTCTCAATTACCTCACCAGTTAATTATATCGTTTTTTAAATCACCATCTCAAGTATTTTGCAACTAAGATATTTGGTCGGTGGCTAACACTGTGATACTTTCCAGTACGTTTCAAATCGTGTCAGACGTGTCGCACACTCACCATATCTCTCCACAAAGTTAAATTCAGTAGTTTATTTTTGCTGTAGAAAGTTAGGAACCACAGGATACAAGATGAGCAACTTTTTACGTACATCGTCCTTCACGTTCCACACTAATGATCGACAGTTCATGCTGCGCTTCGTCAGTGGATATACCCGATACGGCCATTCTTGTGAAATCGCATCGGCTGTGTTAATTATCTCATTTTGTCAGTTCGTCTTTTTTCAAATCCACTGTGCGGCTACCTGTTTCAAGTGACTCACATCGTTGGATAGTTTGAAACAACGCAAGGGGACACTGACACATGCTCTATCATTCCCAACGTTTTGAGCAATATTGTATTCATTTTCTTTTTTTCTGTTCATCCAAGATTCTTTCAAGAGGCGTGAAAAGTTGGACCCAATTGTCCGTAAACGTGAGATTGAAGCCAGACTACGCGAGATTCATTCGAAAGAACGCCAGTTGCGCTCTCGAGAATATGCCAACCGGGGTTTTCCAGTGGATCGTTACACCAAATCTGGTATAAAAACTAGTCGGTGAGTGACTTTTTTCGTTTGGTTTCTGCGGAACTGGACCGGGATTTTGATGTTAACCTGTGTTCAGTATGTACAACACGAATCTGTTATTACAACTGGTTACAGTGTATTTGATCGGTTGCATTCTAGTTGTGTTTGGTAAACAATAATCTTACCGAAGGGTTCATTAGGCCGCCTCATCGACCAATATTGAAAGTCCATTCCAAGCGGTTGACGTACACACACACTAATTCACATAACAAAAAAGAAACAGTGAGAGCATGTGACCAGTCAATCGCCGACATTCCCCTCGATGCTACACCAGACCGGCATGGTCAATCCATCATATACGTCCCAAATGACATACCGCCCACCCTCCCATTCCACCACGTCCATATAATCTATATTCAGCAATTTCAGTACACTTTAGCCGTGTTCAGTGGCGATAATAATCAGAGGTAACAAATTCTGATACATCATTGTGCACAATAAAGAATGGAAGTCGGATAACCTACATGGTAAATGTTGCCAAGATGACTACGTTCTTGGGCAATGCGTTTCAAAAGGTATGACACTTCCGAACAGTCAACCAAAAATGACCATTGTAGATGTCTGATCAATCTGTCTTTCGTTGACTGAGTCTGCCATCATATTCGCACAAAGTAAATTTGCATTCTTCTGTGCAGATTATTTCACCCCACGTACAGTAATTCGGAGTTCCAGCCGTTTTTCTTTTCTTGAAACTTTCCGTCGGAAACACCTGAATCGAACCGGTATGCCAAATAAGTTCCGTCGTGATGTGTATGGGTGTATCAAAAGGTGACCAAACTGAAGGAAGATGGCACCGGAATACAACATGTTCACCTCTACTGTCTTCCCTACCATTGGTTCTTTTAAGTCCACCACTTCCATGGGAGTTTTTGGAATGACTGAAGATGTTATCCACAATCGTTAACTTTTTATTTGTTTAACGGGCAGTACGTAATTGATCCGGTCCTCACTTTTTCCCGTCGTCAACATTGCAAGAACTAAAAGCGCACCGAAAGACCTCAAACATGGGTAGCGTAGATACTGTACAGTGCTGTCGGATGTGGAATGAATCAGTTTTTGCGCGCATAATAGGCTGAGCACGCCAACCAGGTTGTACATTGAGAAAAATCTCGGCGATTGACCGTTTACATTCCTTAACCGTATGCGAAGCCAAGATTTCTTTGATCTCGAATAGTTGTTACTATGTGAGAGCAAACAATTGGACGTCTCTTGTAAGGAGCATGACTAAAAATACGGGAACAATTACCGTAGCAAAACAATTTTGAAAAAGATGGAAAATGAATGTCATCTATGCTGAAAGAAGGAGACCATTTTTTTAAATATGCATTTCCTTATGTGCAATCTTTGATCTCCCGGTAGGTTATTAGTTTTTCATCACTTTATTGCTTAAATGGACGCTCACTTTTACGCAATTCGAAATCGTAAACTGATATCCATTTAATCCGTCTCACTTGTGTGAGCTTTGGTAACCATACTTACTGTTCGTCTTCAGGGAATCTGGAAAAAGCCGACTCGGGTCACATGGTCCACCGCGGTATTCTTGCTCCTCCTCTTCTTCTTCCGAATGCGATGTTCGAATTCAGCGTAGCCGTCTTGGACACCGCATCCCTAGACATTGAACTGCGTGTCTGTGTGTACACCCTCTCCATGTACATAAATTATTCAACCAATCAGAAATTCCGTTCACCCTCCTCTCTGTTTTTTCTGTGTATCAATAAACTTTGTACAATTCCGCCATTGAATAATTTGCCCTGTGGGTCTTCCTACACGATGCTATCGCGTGTCTCACAGTAATCACCTGGGCATCTATCTATCTATCAGTGAAGTTAGAATAGCGAATTTTGTGATCATCCGAGCTGTCGTCAAACTAAAGCGATAGTACATTCCGGTTGGCTAGGGATCGAACTTGCATCATTACCGAATTATCCCGGACTTGCATCTGTTCCCGCTTGCAAAATACCTGCTAGTAAGTTAGACACAGTCTACCACAATGTTAACGGCAGACGACTAATAGGGTACACAGTGTTGTGACCGTAAAAGACGCTTGGCATGTAGAGTTGTTTTTTATTACACGAATGCGTACACTAATTTGCACGACTGACGTGAATTCACATATTGTGTAACAGTATGCTTTCGTTCTTTTTGGCGGCGCTTCCCCCCATTGTGCGTACAACCATTCCGATAGTCGCTTCAGGTCCATCGTCTTCCTGGCGTTGACACTTGCCCTTTGGAGCCCGAATGTCATCATCATCATAGACAGCAATACATCAGTGGTTCACACTATTACTTAACTGCCACACACCCATGAAGAAAACGCAAACCATACATAGGAAGGGAGAAGGAAAAAAGATGGGAACGAGAAGGGACATAACTACTGAAAATGACTACGTCCATATTCAAACATCCAGCATCAAGGTGCCTACATCTTGCAAACAAACAACCGATCTGCAAGTGAGAGCAAGGTGTCACCAGCAAAACAGCTTCTTTACGGCTTTCACTGCACCGCGTCATTAAATGCACTCACTTCACAGACAACTCGG
>QNGE01002841.1:69818-92854 GCA_008508345.1 Paragonimus westermani | reverse complement strand
TCATGCAGCAAACAACACAGCGATTAAGAAATTCAACTAAACGAACATTTAATGCAGCTGAACTCCGTGTAATCGCTCGGACTCGGAAACTACCAGTTCCTTCAATCAAAGGAGATCAACCTATCGGCGCCACTTCACATTGTGTTTACCAATTTCTATGTAACTGTGGAGAAAGTTACATAGGCAGAACCGAGAGATGCTTGAGCTCCAGAATGAAGGAACATTTACCTAAATGGGTACAAAAGTCCGTGTCACCGGAGAATGGTAATGTTTCTGAAACGCATAAACAGCCAGTTTCCTCAGTCGCTAGACACGTCTTGACCACCGGTCATGCTACCGATCCATCTTGTGCATTCAAAATCCTGTTGCGCCATTCCAATCCGAGATTCTTACGGTTCGCTGAAGCAGTCGCAATTAATCGATTCAAGCCAGCTCTCTGTGTTCAGAAACACCTGTTCGTGAACCTGACCCTCCCCTGGACTTAATGTCTTATCCTAACTCGCTTATTGATTATCCACCCCTCAAATCAACTGTTTTAAAAAAAACCCATCCATGTTATTGTAAGTTTGGTACTGACGAGTCAATACGAAATGCTACCAGTTTTCTACCAGTTTTCATTTTGTATAATTTATATGATAATTTTGATTGATCCCCAATTTCACTAAGTAGACGTTAACGAATAAACATGGAATCATTGTGCTATTACTGTGATAGCATGGTCTTCTTCCCGATGATATTCATTACAACGTGGGAGCGTCAAATTTCTGACAGTCATAGAGAAACTTATCAGACTTCTTTTTTGTTTCGGAGATTTGGTCAACTTTGTACTCAGGGTCCCTAGGTCTGGGATTTTTTTAAAATACAAACTTATGCTCTACATAGACAGCCTGTTCAAACGTCTTGTTAGAATGGGCTTGTAAATCAACCGTGAACGAAATCCAACTAAGAACTATTCACACATACCTCTTTCGTGTCTAGGTGATCTGCGTTCAGGCCATGATGAGCTAGGCACCCTGAGTATGGGAAATGTAAGTTCTAGGGTCCGAAATCAACGGACACCACTTTTGCTGACGCGTTTGATTTTGCGGATGTAACAGAACCTTTTTAGCTGATTCGACCAGCCGACGTATTGCATGATTTATTTTAGTATCTAATGTACCACTGAGAATAACACAGTAGCCATGTAAGTCTACATGCAGATTTCAAATTGTTCAGCTCGCGTTTTACTTATTACTGTGAGATCTTCCGGGTGAATTCATGAATCAAACGGTGCATTCCTTTGGGGGCCTTCACAATTTCATCGGTTGCCTGCACTCTGCATACAACATTGGATTGCAACAGAAATGAGCTTGGCGAGTGCACACTAGCTCACGTTCTGGCTACCAAAAAGTGGTATTTTCTTAGTTCCACTGTGTCTGGGTTATGTTGTACAACGGACAAATGCGTGGAACGAAACTTCGCTTTACCCGTTATCTGCTACTTAGGCTAATCAAACTATCACTCGACGTCATTACTTTCTAATCGATACACACTGGAATTCGGACCTCAGCACTATACGAGATACAGCTCAGATTCCAAAACTAGGTTAAATTTTTAATAGTTAGTACCGAAATTTACAGTAAAAATCGGCAAGCCTGTTTGAACTAGGCACAGTTTATCCAAACATGGTCAAAAAACAAATCAGCTGTATTAGATAGAAACGTATTTTGTGGAGATGCTGGGCCCACTTATGGACTTACGTACAGCCAAAAAAGCGTTTTGCAGTTCTCGTTGGAACACGAATAATCTGACAACCTGCGCCCACATGAGTGGTTCCTTACGGGTACACATCACAGATGTAATTGAGTGAAGTTCTTCGCTGCACACGATTAAATGTTAGTAAATTTTAAACGGATGACAAATAGGAATGTTAAATTTGAACAGCATTCCAAAGGGAAGTTGCTGTTAAGTATAAACAGGTAGATTATTTCTCAGTGTAGGTAGAATCATACTGAACTAAATGTAAAATGCCTGTAAATGTTTGAGTCTCAAACAACATGACAGCGGCTGTTCAATGATGACTAATCTGGTAAGTGAGTTTAACTAGTATCTACGTAGCCACATGATTCCAGACTCACATTGGCAGAGGTTGAGAAGTGTTTGAGTTTGAACATGTGAGCTATAAACGGCTGATGCACAAGTGCAAGGCTCATACTGACCACTTGATTTTCAAAGGTTTGGCCCAAAGCAACAACACATTCAAACCGACACAGATGACGGATACAAACTGTACGAATTTGTACCGCTTGAAAAAGCTTATTCATCTAGGAAGTGGCATAAATCTTTTAATATGTACTAAAGGGAACAAGCTAACAAAAGATAAGATAATAGAATGTTGCAGTAGCTAACCGACTTCGGTCGGTTGTAAACCCATAATCTAATGTGTTTTATGATCAGTTATTAGAGGAACTCGTTAAAACGTAATCATGTGTTTGATCTTCATTAATGGCTTGAAAAACTGAATGCACACAAACTCCCACACTTTAGTCCATCATTATCTACATCAGTTAACCGAGGTCAAGTTGACTGAGGTTATGAACAACGTCAAAGTCCACTGGTATGTTTTGTGAAAACTTCCAACTACACGACCAAAAACTGAGATACTTCAGAATAATAACAAGTTGTCCAGCCTCGATTTAATATCTTGATTCGTACGGTGGTCAACCAAAGGCTTAACAAAGAGAAAGAGAAGCAGATACTGAATAGATACGAGTTGTTGATAGTAGTCTGCCCGGACTCTGGTTAGAGGTGTTAAGAAAAATGATGGTCAGTGAGATTCATCAACGAATTTATTCGACAGGGTTGTCTCTGAACTAATGACACTTGAAGCAACACACTGAAGGCCTCAAGGAACTAATAGTGCGTATGATATCTTACGCGTGATTGCAACTCATTTGCTTCTTGCAAAGTGCAGACAATCTGGTATTGGTTTGCTACAATTTAGCTACATGTGCTTGTATGTTTAGCCCCATCATCGTCCACTCTATTATCTTTAATCTGTGGTTTGTTCTACTTGTGAGTCTGTAGCAGTCAAACGTTAGCATTAGCAGATGATGCCTTGCGGTCAGTGACAGTGGTAATTGAGAACCAGGTGAGGAACGTGAGCAACGTGTGGATCTTTTACTCAGTGGATCGAGAAGGACGGTTTATATTTCACCGACGACGAGTATAGACACATTTGAGCTCAATATTAATAAAAGCGGTAGCAATAATAATCTACCAAAGGAATTGTCTGTGCAATTCATTTTGTATCACAATAAATGATCATATCAAGGTAACGGGGCGCAACCTCGTTTTTTGTGTACAGGAAAACAATAGTGATCTGCTTGTTCTGTACAAGTGACATCGTGTACGATAGAGACAAAAGTGGGCTCAGTCTGACCGGTTAGTTTACGTTCCCAAAAGCGACGTTATGTGACCAGTTGGCTACATCGCCTCTCCTGATTTTACACTCGAAAGACAAGCTTCCAGTCCTCGACCAATTCGTGTTTGTGTACTGTTTCACTTGCTAGATCAGACAGCACCACACATCTTGGCTAAGGATCAGAGAAGTCAAATGTATAGGGAGGGCAGTTCTGGAATATTTGAAAGATACGGATCTCCGTATTTACTTCACACATGCGTCCGGGATAGACCACAGAGTGCAAATCTGTCAACCCCAGAACTTCTCTCTGGAGAGCAGATGTTCACACCAGCAGAACTGATCTGTCTGCGAAGAGGTTTTTGAAGTCCTGCAATTACTGCAGCCAGCCGCCGAACAAGTTGGCCCCACACACTCCCCTGTTTTAGTCCTTGGATGTGTGAAGTAACTGATCATCAGTATTGATGAGCTGCAATTCGAAGGGTTAATGAATGTTCAAATTGCCTTCTTGCGACTGCTGACAATGGCCAATAAGAAACAGCTTTTGTTACTTTATTAATTGCGTAATGAATTTCGTCAGAAATATTCTTCCGGAGATATGGTGTACGTTTATCAAAAACCATTGTTCATCAACTTGTTTTATCTGCTTGCACGGAAACATCCAGAAGAAAGCGCTTCTTTCATGGAATTCTTTGGAAGTTATAATCTTCGAGAGTGATCTGCCGAAGGATCTCAAAAATAGTTGTCCAACTTAAATTGTCACAAAAGGGATCGTGATTGTATACATTCAACTGATATGTCATTGAAGGAGTCTTCAGTCTAGCGTACAATATACTAAAAGTAATTGACCTTTATATTCTCTCTGAACAGCCGACTTACGAAACGTATCTCACCACAAAAGAATACAGTCTGCCATCGTAACTTCCTCTGATACAATATACACTTCGAATTATCGATAAGTAGTGTGACAAACTTGTTGACTTAGAAGCCTAATTATGAGGACTGTGAGCATAGACTGGAGTCAACTCAACGAGAGAAACAAAATACTTAAACGCCAGTAGATTGCTAATCGCGTTTGGGAATGATGTTCCTGTTACTCGTTCGAAAGCAACGGACGTTCAGGTGTTTCGTAATTGGATCTCTTCCAGGGTAGTTCATATTGCCTACTCCCTAACGTCACTCACTCTTGGCGTGACCTGTACATCTACTTACTGCAATGCGCTGAAGACTGGTTTTACATCTACGTCATTGATATGCTAGCTATTTTTCAGATATCCTCATTTGACAAATTCCCAGCAGTTTTCACGCTACAGTTCCCTAGTCAATGATATGTAGATATTGCAGTGAATGAGTAGACGAATCTAAATCAGTAGATTTCGTAGTGTTCTAGCAAACTCTTTTGCTAGTTATGCTGTCCTGGCAAATTCTTACGTTGTCACCTGTTTCTATGGCATCCTACTAGGAACAGGGTGGTTGAACACGAGATGTTTCGTGGGCTAGTGATATGACCAGTTCGAGATAAATATGTTCGTGTACCCGGACCAATAGTGTGTTCCTTTTTACACAAAGTAGGATATAGTTTAAGATGAGATAACTCAGAAACCAAAAGGCCTGAAAACCTACGGGATTTTTATAGACCGTGTCCAGACTTGTAAAGATGTGGGGAAGTTTGAACTACAGTGGCATGTCTGGAAAAGTATGCGATTTAAACCGTGCCATTTGGATACACGGTTCACTCTGCACATCCCGATTCAACTTCGTCAACAAAATTAATCGACTGCGCCTGCAACACAACGCGAGCATTGCAAATGCTGACATGCCGTGTTGAACCGCCGAGGTGTCACATATTTTCCTACATTTTTTTGAAAGTTCTACTACGGCTCTGTTAATTTCATGAGATAAATTAGGCAAAAGGCTTTAGGCGACCGCCAACCTGCTCGTTCAAGTGGGACCGTTAATAAGTATTTACTAGATAGACTATGATAATGTGGGTACATTGTACTAACTGCCGTTTATAGAAATATTGAGACATTTGTGTTAAACTTCCTATATATTAATAATGCTTTTGATATGAGAGATGGGCCTTTTCTGTAAGATTTTAGGTATCGTTGTGTACCACATGCCGACTTATCTTCAAGAAAATTTGTCTTACTGATGGATAGTTCTAAAGATAAGGTGTAGTCGGTTATGTTACACTCATATTCCTCAACAATTGTAGATTCAGAATAACTCCTAAGTCTTGGGCTCATCAAAATGAGTGAACAGGCATATTGTAAAATCGACACGGGAACGTCAGATTTCTGTAGACAATAATACCGTCTACACCCGAGTTGAACCGAAGGAATCGTGAATACATCTCACGTTAAGTAATTCTGTGAGTCTAGTACGTGTGGTGTTTCAATCATCTGTGAGGTGACACGAACCACGTGATAGATAAGCGCACTTAACACACATTCTAGGGACTAAGAACTTAGTTATCAAGCTAACCGAGCCTATGGAATACGGCGTGGAGGGTTAGTCTTGCGTTTCCTACTAGTACAGGTATTCAGAGATAATTCGGCTGTATGCACTATAAAAGTTGAAAGAGTTCAGTGCTGTCAAATTCTAAAACACGGAACTTGAAGACTAATATGTGCGTATAAAAGTTAACAATTAACGCAGTGTGTTACATCCACAAAATCATCATGTAGGTAAAGTTTTGTTTGTAATTTATGTTAGCACATCAACTGGTTCCGGAAAGCAGATATTTTATGATTAAAGTACTCATTTACGATCAAAACAATAACAGAGCTGTTCGTAGCACTTTTGGTCTTACTGTCACAAGAGATCAATGTTACTGGCTAAAAGAGGACTAATTTTGTCTACCATTCAAGTTGAAAAATTAACGCGTTCGTTATTTATTTTTCCGCTGGGTTTATTGTTTGCTCAAAAAAGCGTGAAACGAAACTTGAAAGTGCAAGTTGGAAATCAGTCTCAAAATTTCGATTCCGCTAAATCAAAACCGTGTAAATCAATTATCGTAATGCATACATTTGCCATGAGCCTTGGAGTAAGAGGACACTTACCTCTGTCTCTAATCGGCGATCGGGTGATCTGAACACCATTCACGAGAAAATGTGGCTGAGCGGTTATATATTGGGATTCAGTCATGCCCAATGTGAGGTCAACGGTGTATTAGTTAACACGGTTGCCTCATGAAAACGTGACCGAATCCTACTCACAGAAGCGCTATGGGTATGTGCTAATGACGAGCTCCGACAGAAGCGGAGCTCGAGTCTAGTGCTTCTTTTCAAAAGGAGCTGACCGGAAGGCTTATGGGAATGCGACGGCCGCGTTCAGCTATGAGTGATGTTCAGGTTATATGATAGCTGAAGTCATTTGCAGAAGGCTTCGTGTGTACGTAGTTTGTGCAAATAGACTTGGCAGCTCGCACACCTAAAAATGGGTTTGAATTGACACTACTCAAACGTGAATAAGTAGGCTCATGCTGCTAGTCAGTACGATAAGTCCGAAGAACGGTAGTCTGTTTTCCTGCATGACAGTGCAAGAACTCAAATCACAAGACTTTCTGCAACATTCATGGCTCACAATCACTTTAGCATGTAATGTTTTTGAAACGAAGTGTTTCCTATGAGACTCTGAGGTTCCTCTGGTGAGGTATGCATGTTTGTAGTGCAGGAATTTCAGGGTGTGGCAACGTAGAAAAAGTTGGTTTTTCTCTGTCTGCTGTAGAGGTGAGTTAACAGTGAATTAATTAGCCACAGACTTTCAAACGGGATCGGGATTGCCTCCCTGCAGCGATATGTATCGTGTCGTCCGACACCTGCGCGGTATTGCTGCTATGCCTTAAGGATAGTTTGTCTAAGTTCTCTTCGTCTTTCTGTATCCACTCTCTTAACTGTTGTTGTCAAGCCGTTTATGTTGGTAAGATCACAAGGCGGTTATCGAAGACGATTCGTGAACACCTACCGAAATGGCTCCGAGACAGTTCGTTAAAGCCCATTTCCAGTGCAATCGGCTCCCATTTAATCGACAGTGGCCATCAAATGTATCCGGATGAAGCGTTCTGAGACATCTACGAGGCTCGTCAAGCCGGCTCCAGAGCTGTCAGAGTGCGATTGTTATCAACCGCCGAGGCTACTGCTATGAGAATGCGCAACTTTTACCTGTGTGCCTGGAGCCAATTCGTCAAACCCCTCCACTTCCCCTGGCCAGTCGTTCCACACTCACTTGAAACCCGAGCAAGCGTGAACCGCTTGACATTGATGAACGCATATCTCATGACAGGCACGCACAACACTCACAACACATTCATCAACATCCACCTCCTCCTGAGGAAGGCCACCCGAGGTGGTTGAAACGTATTACAACTTGCTCGTAACGTTGTGTTATTCCCAATCTGTTTATCCACCCCCTCCCCCGTAGACTGTGATCCGTACCACTTCTCTAATTTTAGTGTCCTGTTTAACACGCTGTAATTTCCGTATATAACTCGTATGTATTCCCACGTTATTGTAAAAGGCTGAGCAAAATGATCGAAAACAGCTGTTTGCAAAGGCGACTTCCTATAAATTCTACGGGAATTTACGTTAACATGAAATTCGTTGTTTGGCTGTTTCATAGCCGCTAGTGAGAATGAACGCGGTTCACTCTGGATCGTCAAGTCCCTACTATCTACGATCTCAGGATCCTTGGGTGGTAATAACATCATTTCACAATGTACACTCCTAAGTATAGTGAAATTATACAATAAACTGCAATTCGTTCAACCACGTTTATGCTTATTGGTGAGCATGCGATTAGAGCTAAACTACTTATGGAGTGTGTTGTCGTTGAACCATTTTACTCGATTGACAGTCAAGCAACGGGGCTAAAAGACCAGAAAAACCAAACACTCAAAAGATGCATCCAGTATTACTTTTTCGTACTACAAACCACTCATACTTGATCACCGCTTTCTCACTTAACTAAGTCCTACAGCTAGCCCACTTTAAACGGCGCCATCAGGTTCAAGCTTCCTTCTTATTACAGAACATCAGTGGAGCGTTACCTTGGCCGGACCGAAAGTTGCACTGCGGTTTGTAAGACTAACCTGTTAACGACGTTGTCGGACACCTTATAATAGGCATGGCTGGATAACCATATCTGAACTATCAAACAAAAACCTGCGTGAATAGTTTACAGTGTGCTCAATCTTCTTGATAGGAAAATTAACGGAACCGCTCTGTTCAATCCAATCAACAATTTAAACTTTGATGAAGTGGCACAATGAAGTCAGTGGCTTCAACTCAAGTGAGTAGTCCTGATCGCGTGTTTATCGATCGAACTGAACGAAGCGATTATGGTTAATCGCCTTTCGAAAGGCTGAACGCCATTCACACGAGCTTTTGGTTGAACTGTTGGAAACGATTATTCGGTCGTACCTACTGTGAAGTTAGTGGTGTTGTTGTTAACATGTTGGTCACACAACCACGAGGGTCAGAGTGGAAGTACCGATCGGCAAGAGCACATGCACTACCGGTGAGCACTAATTAGAGCGAAACTCGAGTCCACTGCTTCCTTACGAAGTAAGCCGGCCGAAGGATTTATATGCATGCAATGACCGTGACCAATTGTGGGTAATGCTCATTTTTAAATCGTCTTAATCCTCAAAATCCAATATCAACAGACTATGTGCATTATTCAGTTAGTTCAGTGAAGTTCGTGGCTTCAGTCAAACGAAGAAGTCGATGATTGCGCAGTTATCGATTGTAATTAACAAGACAGTCACTGTGTCTCCTACCGTGACGATAGAGCAGACTGAACACAATATAGGGAATGTTGCGGTTGAGCGTTTAGATATGCATAACTGGCCACGCTTAGATTGAGGTTAATGGCGTTGGGGTTAACATCCTGGTCTCACAAACACCAAGGTCGGAATGCAAATTCCGGTTCGGACAAGGAAATGCACTACTGATGAGCTCTGATCAGAGGGAAGTCTGCTTATAATGCTAGCTGGAAGGCTTATCTAAAATGTGAAGGCTGCATTCACGTGCGGGTTGGATTTAGTTCGGAACCGTCCAAATCCCCGAATTTCCAACAATAACAATACGGATTTGACTGGCTGAGATGCAGGTTAATGAATTATTCACATGATCGCAATCGAATGTGGCAAGGATCTGAGGATGTACTACCATGCACCGACCGTGGTTTGCAAGTGGTTCCATTACCATGCATTCCAGAAGTATCAAGAATCGTGTGAATCGCTACATTTTAACGCAAGTCGTTCAGCAAGTATGTTTACCTTAAATAGGTTCCCTAGCCTTCTCTAATTCCTTAAACTCATACGGTTATCTCCGTTCTGTGCAGCACCGCTAGAGCTAAACGAATGAATAAATAATTCAGTATACTCGCAGCGCTCGTAGTTACTCTATGATTTGTGTCATGCAGTTAGTCGTAGTCGTTTATTTCAAGGAACTGGTCACGTTCCGTTAATGTTACGAATCTAGTGGAATGTGGTCATAATCCGAAAACACGGATCTTCCTACCAAAAGTAGAATTAAAACAGTGACGTGTATTTTTGTGTGTGATTACTTCAGGTGCTCACTGCCAAAACGAGAAAATCCGCCAAGTAAACAAGGGCTCAAATAAGAATCGTTTCCTAAATTCTTTGAACAGTCTAACTTTCGTGATAGTTATACAGGTTCCGTATGGATTATTGACGTCCAAATTGCACCTGGATTATCTCGAATTTTTCAACCGACTCATT
The DNA here is from genome assembly GCA_008508345.1 of Paragonimus westermani. Lineage (NCBI taxonomy): Eukaryota > Metazoa > Platyhelminthes > Trematoda > Plagiorchiida > Troglotrematidae > Paragonimus > Paragonimus westermani. The sequence goes on along the minus strand of QNGE01002841.1, from coordinate 82,706 downwards.
TGGACTTGGAGAAGTGAGTGTTTCACTCGATCAACTAGGTGATGTACGACTGGACGTTACCCTGTTTGCTATGGGTGTATTTGCTCTTGCGGTGATCAAGCCGGTTTTCAATACAAACCAATGCGGGTAATGTTGACCTCCGAATTAGCCACTCAGAAGTTACAGCTTGACCGAACAATCGGTTGCCTGGGTTGCTTGTGACTTCAGACGTAGTGTATCAGCTGATCAGACACTGTCACAATGCTGTTGCTCACCTGATTGGAGGTAGGGTGCCATTTCTTCGGGTGTGAATAAGGCGCGATCAATGAAATGCTTGGCCTCAGTTTGTAACGTTTCGAAGCACAGCTCGATTTCGTCATCGTTTAGTCCGCTCTTGTAAGAAAAGTAAAGTGATTAGGGAAATTATGTGTTTTGTGCAGTATATGCAATGCATTTATCCTGCGTAAAGTAGAATCACGGTCTCATCGGTTAAACGAATATGATGAATTTTTGTGTGCATAGAAATGAAGACAACTGTGACGACTATTCTTCAGATATGAGCCCCGATTACCACAGCTTCAATCTCATAGCTGACGTAGCATTAACTAAGGGGTTATTGTGGCTAGAAGGAATGAATGGAAAGAACAGGTGGTAGATCTGATGCATATATATATATACGTGTGTGTAAACAGACGTAAACATTCGCAACGTGTACCATGATCCTCGAAAATTGGCCACCGTATTTCCAAAACTCGTTTGATTTGGGCGTTCACACACGGATCCCATCGAAATAATAGACAAGCTCCTTTATTTTTAAAAATCAAATTGGACATGTAAATCCTGAGCAGGATAGAAATGTTCTAACTGAACATGCGGCATTCACTATTCGTAAGATTAGTTGGTGCATTTTCTCCAGAGATGTCTCACCGCAGTCAAACAACTAAGCTACTTTGTTCTGCCTTTAACAATGAGCATTGTGATTATCCAGCATCTACAATCCTTCCATGAACCATCAAACTTAACATTGTGTCTCGTCCACCTAAACGTATGTCGTTAGTGTTTGTGTTAATTTTCAATAGCGTTTGCTTGTTGACTGTCAGAAGATTAGAACTAAAGAGACAAAAGCCTAAAATGTCAACTTTTACGATGCCTTCTCACAAAATATCTTCGAGTTTTTAGCTACTGCGTTTCTTTGACAAAACATCAGTTAATCTGAAACATTGTGTTCTTGATAAGGAGCAGATGATTCAGTCGGTACAAATTGAGCAGCACCTATAACGAATAACAACTTTCTTATTCCCGTAGACTGGGTTCTCCTTAACAACTTCAACAGAGCAGAAAGAAGTCATGTTGAGATATGTCAACAATTCGTTTATTCCTATTTACCGCAAACGCAAGGCCTGCAAAGTTTATACATCAGACAAATGACGATAGACAGTTGATTGGAAAGCATATAGTCATATCGCGTTTGATGTGATCAGAATCGCAGTAATCCGTTTGTATACTTCAGTCAAGTGTGTACATACAACGCCTGTTGATGATTTCGGACCAGCATAGATTCACGAATGTCCAAAAATTCCGGGTTGCGACTGCGTGACGATATTTCAAATCAGCCAGGTGGGTTCACTTAGTATCTGGAAGTATGTAACGTGGGGATTCGAGCCGCAGATTTTACCAATCCGTGCTCGTTGTGCCGCCATTTATCTCAGCCATTTTGGGTCGTGGTTCTACTAATTGTTGGGTTAGAGTCAATGTGTACTGTCTATCCAAAAATCATTGCGACTTCTAGTGAAACAGAATAATTAACGAAATTGTACTTGCGATTCGTGGAACTGGTCAACTGGTGATTTGAATGAATTATAACTGCGTGGCCACATACATACGAGCTAGGAGAGATCTTGAATTGTGTATGACATTTCTCGATAGATGAGTTTCAGAAACAGGAATATACATTTCTGCTAAGCTCATTCCACCTGCTCATCTTATTACGAACTACTTTGTTTTGTTTAGGGGGGTCCTTTGCTAGTAACGTTGGCTTAGTATCTCAACTTCCGCCTGAAGCTAGATAGAGGGTGAAACAGGCCTGACTGCATGAAGCACGTTTTTGCCCAAACTAAGTTCGTAACTTATCGAGGGCCAACTGTAGGTGTAAATTTGTCTACCCCTTGTCGCCTTTCAGTGGACAAGATGCTATATAACACGCCATCCTCACATTTCGAGATGAATGCATGTAAAAAGCTAAACAACGTTGAACTCGATTTTATGAGACAAATATAGGTTAAGATAAGTAGTCCTAATAGGGTTAAAAATTAGTTGAAATACACAATATCGGTAAGAAGAGAAATATCCTCATTATACAAATTTATGCGATTTAGCTTCGACAATACAATCTGGAACTTTCTGCTCAAGTATTCCCAAGGAGATATCAGCCACTGTTACGATCAAAGGTCCACCCAGTGCCATGCCGTCTACTTGTTTGTAAACAAATCTTACTAAGCTGTAACAAATACTTAAGAATCACAGTAAACTAACATCCTTGAGGCACCCAAATAGTATACCTCTATGACACTTCTCTTCTCGGAGAAAAACGCACAAAAATTTATTAGTTACAGGGAAGGATGCATGTTTAAAGAGGGAGTAAACGCAAACGGAATATGATCTACTCACTAATCAATGCCGTGTTCTGGTATGTAGGTTACAAGGATAAGATTTTGCAGATAAGGTTCAAAACGTCTACTGGCAAAATACCACTGTTTTAAAACTTGACTAGTCCTGCAGACATTTGGGCATAGAGGTGCCCTGTCTTTATGTGTTCTTGTCGCAGCGCTCGCTGGTAGCGTCTTTGTGCCTATATTGCCTGTACTGCGTTCGAGTGCTATGCGCTTAGAACACCAGTAGTTGGAGTTGTCCTATGTCCCGCTCTACAGATAATGTGTTGTATCTAATAGTTTTTGTTTGAACTTTCGAAGTTCTTTCAAATTAAAGCTCATTCTTCGCACATAATTAACTCCGCTGATGAGGATAAGACTACAGCCTTTAGTTAACATGATAAACACAGAATGAGGTAATCCACGACTCCTACCAGTAGTACTGGTGACGGGGGATTAAGGTTAGTGATGTTTGACTTCTTCATTTCTTGTTAATGCAGATTGTTTTTCAAATCTTTCACAGTCTGATAGTATTTCTTATTCACATAGAACCGCTATCGAATGGTGGACTGACAAAAACTAAGTAGAAATACCCACAAATTTTACGCGGAATCACGCCATGTTTTCAGAACGCGTTTGTTGACGTTGTGCAAAGCTGATGGCTTAGTAACTGTCTTGAAACCTATACAGACCCACATAAGAAATCAACGATACAACTATGCAACCTTTTATATGTATACAGTAAAACGAGCAGCTCTTTGTAGATCACTGATCATGAGGGCCACACGCACAGGACTGAAAACGATCCCATCTAATAAAGGCCACACTTTCATGCGGAACCGAATACCACGAGTATGGTTGGAACACTAAGTTGATACCTTTACCTTGCACAGTTCCACTACCGTGGCAATTTCAGGATGCACTGGTCACAGGGCCCTTTATTTAGGTTCCCGGACACCCTACTGTATACAAAACTAAGATGATCTGTACCACTCACATGATAGTATTTAAGTCATATAGGTGGACAACTTGGCCATCACTGTCAACACTTCTATAAATGAACATTGGTATTGACTAGAATGAGGCATATCTTATGAGCTATTGGGATGTGGAGATAGGGGGAAGTCCAGACTGTTACCCACGGAAGTCCGAAGATATCCCTCAAATTAAGAACCGATTGTAAAGCTGTCATATGATCAACCTGGAAATGTATGAGAATGCCGCTGTGACCTGAAACCACTTAGATGGTGTTACTTAGTCATATATACATGAAGCAAATAAATCTGCAGCAACTTTTATGTACAGAAAACGAGGCGTTCAGTTTGAATAAGTTGATACTCCTAATGGCGACTTCGTGTGCATTCCTTAGATAAGTGTAGTGAATGTAATTCATAACCGAACACTGTATGTTATTGTTTTCTTACTGAATGAGTCATTAAGTTGCACAAATAGAGATCACACTACGATTTCGTTGGATAGTGTGCTGCGTTATTACTACTGCGTAGAAACTAACTTTGGGTTTGAGATAAGTGCATTTCCGATTACCATCGCGTATTTCCAACTACCACAACCGAAGTTGCGGTCAGGGTATTTCTTATGGTGGATTCCTGTAATTTGGAAAGTCTGAACACCCATTCAAGTTTACGGGAAATCGAAGATTATTTGGAACGCTTTGAAACTTGGTGTAAAGACATGAAAGAGAAGAGAACACGACATTTCTTCACGGTCATCGGCAAGGATGCGTGTGCTTTGATTAAATATCTGGCGTTTCTGGGTTCGCGTCCTTCACCTCCGTATGCCTCTTTGAAGCATTTGCTACTCAAACATGTTCAGCTTGAGAACTTCGAAGCTGCGGAAAGAGCAAAATTCCATAATCTAACTTCAAATTACTACAATAGGTTAGTGAATAGTGTTTGCTGTATTGCATCAGTGACTGCCGAATGTACCAAAAGGTTCAATCTGTGCATGGAAAAATGTCATCGGGTGAAAAACGCTTGAACGGGAAATATGAATTTGGCAGCCTTGAGGACTGTCACCTAAGTCTGAATCTCGAAAAATAATTGGATCGCACACCTTTCGGTATACGCTTTATTGTGATTTGTATCCAAGTTGGTGTGACTAATCGCTTCCTGAAAAAGACTGAGGAATGGCTTGACGTTTAGTGCCGGTCGACCTCAAACATACGTTCTACTGTAATCTAAGCCAAGACGAAACTGACAGTGGAATGCTGGACTGAGTTAATCTCATAAAACATCTCACTTTGTTACTCGCAAGTCCTAGTGACCGTAGATAGTGCAAACTGGCAACCCAAGAAGGCCGAATCCAACTGTGTTTAGCAAGGCAGGTAACGCAAATGACGAAGATTTTGAGAGACAAGATTTCTGTCGCCGAACATGAAGACAGTAACATATAACCAGCTGATGTGGGAAATACAGGTTTCCGGGTGAAATTATAAATGTCGTGTATGTGTGAAGTGTAAACAGTGGAGTGGGCACAGTTTAACCCAATAACAGCTACTGCTGTTCAGCTATCATGGGCAAATCCGAAGTTTCTGAATCCTTTTACCTTATGGTAAAAACTATATTTGATTGTGTCTCACTTAACGGGAATGAACGATTTTAGGGAGTGCTGTGACCGATAAGTACCCGCTTGCTGAAAGCACGAAATCCAAGCTCACCTCTATTAGCCGGTATACGTTTCCGGGCTCGGTCGGAAAGTATTTGTTTTTCAGTATATTCCACATCTGGTTGTTACAATTTTTCACAGATTTCAAGAATTCTTCATAGTGTGAAGACGGTATTGTTTCGAAAATTTTTTCATTCCACAACTTCTCGCCAACCAAAAGCTTGCAGCTTTCGTAATTATTTTGAAGTGAAACTTACGATGATCAGCGGCTCTTGAGCGGTTCCCATCCATTGGCGAAGTTTGCTTAAGTAGAAAGATCTGTGTGGCATTCCATTTTTGTATGCCTGATCTAAAAGGGGGTCAATCAACTGTCACAACCGATTAAGTCACAAATCCTTGATCTCACTATGAAATCACAGTCAAATCGTTCCAAACAAAACCGCTTCAAAGTTGGCCCAACAATCTCCTGTACAACTAAGCGTTCTGCATGAAACTCTGGATCAAATGCTTGTAACAGAACTCTCAGTTCTGTTATCTGCATTTCTGTTAGAAGACACCACAGTTCTCAAGTGAACTGAAGTGTTTAGGAGTACTAGTCCAGCATGAGATCGGAACTTCAAGTGGAATCAGGTTACCAAGAAAATGTGCGAAAAATAGCTGTAATATGTTCATTTTATCTCGTGATGCGGTTTTCAAATATTTGCGATGAAAACGTTTGTTTGATTGTATGCCAAATACCGCGCCTTGTTTGAGAAGCCGTTGGTGTTTGGCGTTGAACGGTTTTTCCCCGGCAGATACCCTTTCAAGATGTTTTGAGGTATTAATTGCATTAGATATGACCGAGAGGATGTTCCCTGGTCCAGTTCGCGCGACACTTTTTATAGTTGATTTTTGTCAGTTACCGTTTGTATTGGTTGTGTAGGGAAACTTCCACAAGGTTTCAGTACGATATTGAGCTGCAGCTACCAGTAAGGAGGTCGATAAGTAGCACAGCACTAAAATGTTCAACCAGCTGAAGCTCGACGTGTAGCTCGTAAAACGGAGACGTAGAATTCTGACACGAAAGGAAGTATCTCTTTAGCGCAACCGCACGCCATATGACACACAGTTGTGCATAACATACACCTCATTCGGGGGGTGAGTTCAAATTTTGCAATAAAACCGCGACCGAAGCAAGCAATTCAGAGAGGTCGCTACGAGTGTAATTGTGGGAAACTACAGTGGGATATCCCGCTGAGAATATTCCCGTTTGGAGTGCCATTGTGTCAACCGAGTCCAGTCCGACTCTTCGTCTCTTCTGATTCCTGAGAGTGTTCTTCAGCATTCATTATTTGACCCTCCGCTGTTTCTACTTCACACTGACAAATATCCAGACAATAACCCTGGCAACGTTGTTCTCTACATTTATGATTTAACAATGTTAATGCTTCTAGTGTATCCCAGTTTAACAATGTTGTGGTTACATGCTTGTCAGCTGACAAGCGATTAAGGCCTCCGTTGCGTTCACACACGTAACTCGGTAGGGTAGGTAGCGACTAGGATAAATAATATTTTGATAGTCGCATTCATCTGTACATTTTCGGTGATTTTGGTTTCGCACCTGCTTTTGTTTTAGTCAAGCTACCCATTTTGTAACATCCGGCCCGGGGCTAAAGACAACTCGCTCTGTGCCTCGTTAGCTTTACGTATCTCTCTGTACACTATTTTCCAGTGTCGATAATAATACACGGGGTCAACGCGCTAATATTTGGCTGTCCATTGTCGATCGATTGTCGATGGTGATCACTGACAGGGTTTTATTTTGTTGGATCAGTTCCAACAGGGACTCGTGATCCACAGCACACAGCGTGATGGTAGTCGCGAAAGCCGATCTGAAAAGACTCCTGGGGTCCGGACATCGTCCAACCTGTCGTTCGCCCATCATCAAAGGTGACCGTGAAAAAGTGGTTTCTTACTCATGGACTGATAAGCTTGATCCTTTCCCACGTAGAAAATGGTGTTTCAAATGCCTTACAAGGCTTACATAATGCCGCCGCTTGGGTATGCTTATAAAGGCATATAGACTGGTTTGAAGGCAGACATTTGCTATTGAGCATGTCTAACGAGTGGCCATCAAACTGCTAATGGTCTAAGAGATATCTAGAGCCTCGACTTCAGGTTCTTTATTTGCATCTTCTTGACTTACGGTTATTCGGTTCTTGTACACTTTCTTCGGCATAGGTCTCATGATTTGGTGTTTGACGTAACGGACGGCAACAGTCGACGAGGTGATGATAAGAAGCTTTACGAGTTCCGTTCCTGAAGTGCCTACAGACAACGGAACGAGCTCTCATCATTGCTCTTCTAGCGATTGCTTTAAAGGTTCGTTAGGTTATTTTTTCAACCCATTGTTATGTTGTCGACACATGATCTAAATTACAAGACAACGGCAGTCACCTAATCGATACCGACTAAGACAGACTGAATCCAAGTGACTTGGGCCTCCAGCCCCGAACCCGTATACCGTTCGCTGGGATTGCCGCTGTAATAGCTACGGAGATCATCAGTTACACTTGGTATCATCGACTGTCTGAATCCAGAAGCACTACGTCAACCGTTGCGAGTCCTACCGAGTTTCCTATACAACTACTTGCCGTCCGTCCTGGCTGTAGTTACAGCTCGCGGCTGTACAGTAACCCGGAGGTATGCCTTCTATTTAGCAGGCATGGTATGATCACGGTGTACAATGGCCCAAGAGAAAGCCAGGAACTTGCGTTCCTTCTCTAAGAACGTGCACGTTAGTGACACTGAGGGTGCATGCTGTCACTTACCCTCATTTGCTTACAAGGGTAAAGTTCAGGGATTAGTACTCGAACTGGAGGTTAGAGGCCCCAGTCACTCGAATCTGATAGGTTTCTTTTCTCATTATCCACCGCTAACCTGTCCACTTACACGATCATCATTGGAAGCAAGCGCAACGTCTTTTTTGGGATCACATCAAGTACGAAGAACAGCGGAATTGTGAATTTAACGAGGTCTTGCATAATGCTCTGCCTCGTGGGACTCCAAAGTGAACATCAAAGATACAGCCTAGAAGCTCCGAAAGGTTGTCGTTCCAGTGATTAAGGATTCGGTGAGAACAGACTGATGAAAGTTTGAGCTCAGAGCTTGTGATGCCTTCAGCCGTTTTTGTGATGTCTTTTGTGTACGGTTGCAAAAAGGGGCTTCCATTAGTCTTATAGTTATAGAGGTTCGTAAAATCAAGTCTCCACGAGGTTTCTGAAATCCATCCTGATGAAGGTGAATAATTTCAGGACGATACTCTTAAGAAATAGATGTAGCTCACACCCGGGCATTTGCATGGTGTGATGGCCTGTGCAACTCGATGACACTTTTGGACATGCTAGACTGTGTAGGGGTCACATGGGCAGAGTCAGTCACGCCACGCAGGCCACCAGGTGGCTGATATACTACAGTCTTTTGGTCCCTGGGTTTGAAGTTGGAAGAAAGCTAGCACCTTCTTTTGGAAAAAGTATGAGCTTTCGGGCCAAAGGCTTTGGTTGAGAACCCTCATCGTTCTGTTCTGCAGGTCTTGGCGTCTTAAAAGTGTGTCAGCTCAGGGAAAACCACGTATAATCGCAAGACTCTTAATTTCCACACTGCATCGGTAGTGTCGCAAATCAAACCGGATCGCCCTTTCTACTGAGTTGGTGTTACTTCTCACCACTCCTCCGCTGTCTTACCTCATTTCACTGTTTGGCCTCCTCCAACCCTCATTTCTGTTGTGTTCTCCAGACTCCACAGCAAATATGGCTAATGACAGTACCAACCTCCCACTCAGTCTGATCGGCCATCCAACCCTTTATTTCCATCACCCCTATGCTACTAGCTAATCTGGCAACCTCTGACCCGTTTTACTGCTTTTGGTCTATTTTGATGTTTTAACGTGACAATCAGGCTTGTGCACCGCATCTCTCCGGAGGGCTACGCTGACCAAGATTTTCGTCCTACCGGGTACAGCCATATCAGACAGGTCCAAGGGGCGTATTCAGACAAAAGCAGTTACACATCGGTAGGGCTATATGTTGCACTGTTGACTGCGTACGGGTGTCTAGATGACGAAGCTTGACCTCATAATTATACAGCGGAACTAATTTTCCCGTGAGCGTCACTTCTGTCTTTTGGACGAGGGGGAAAGTTTTCAAGAATGTGTCCTAGAAACAGAACGCTTCGATCACGCAACGGCTAACCGTGACCGCCGACGTATTGTTCAGTATGGTCGAAACCCTTTCAGTGTGATTGAAAAACCTAACCTAGCCTTCAGTGTATCTTTAGTGCGCAACTGTTAAAAGTCCCAGACAGTTACTCTTTCAAGTTTGGGGTCTGCTGTATGCGGCCTGTCGGGAACGCGAGCCTACGATTTTAGCATCGTTAACCACTTGAGCTCACTTCTAAATAGCTGTTAACTCAACCGCTTCTCTTTTAGGATCTGTTGTGACGCCGAAGGTGGATGTTGTGGTCAAGTTGGTGTGGAAATCGCACTGAGTTCCAGAGCAGAGCAATGTTTTTCCGAATGGAACCCAGTGAATGGTGATCAGTGCCTATCAGCAGTAATTCCCGTCTTCAAAAAGAAGGCCCGAGGTGTATGTGACAACCACAAAGACATCAGTCTAGTGTATCTTGCGCCCAATTTACTCACTGGCCTCACTCCACGTCGGCTCATTAAGCCAATGGGAAATCGGGTACGCGAAGAACAGGCAAGGTTCCGATCCAGTCGAGAGTGCGTTGATCACATTTATACCCCGCGACGGATCTTGGAACATCGGCAGCAGAAGGTCGTGGTGTTTTTAGACCTGAAGCCTGCCTTCGATTCGGTTGTTCATAGTTTTCCCCATAACTGTCTTCTTCACAAAGGAGTACCAGAGGAGTACGTGAATCTGTCGAGCTCACTGTGTGCTCTTTTTGCAAACAGGATGAGTGTTTGTAAGTAACTGTCCCGGACGTCTATCACTTCTAGTGGTGTTCATCGAGGGTGTCCGATTTCTCCCTCCTTGTTTAGTATTGTCATGGACGACATTCTGGAGGATGCGCTTGAGGAATCCAGTGTGCTTGGTGTTGAGCTTTATCCTAGCGTTACGTCAACCGACCTGGAGTACGTGGATGGTATTGTTTCACTTAGCCCCTCTGCCGAAGACATGCAAACCATGCTGAACAAGGTGGGTGACCAGGCTGGTTTGTATGGAATGCGCTTCGCACCTTCAGAGTGCAAAGCGCTCCTTCAAGACTGGGGCATTTCCACCCGCCACTTTCTTTATTGCAGGTAATCCACTCGAGACCGTGTAGTTCCACATACTTGGGTAGCACTGTCTCGTCATCTTGTACTATTGCTGCTGATGAGATATTGGCGAGGGTAGCAAAGGCACAGGTTGCGTTTGCCAAACTGCGTCATCTGTGGCGTCGAAACTTTGTTCGGTTCTTGCTAAAGTGAAGGGTATGTAATGCTTATGTGTGTTCCGTTTTACTCCATGGTTCAGAAAAGTAGCTTGTTTGCAACGAATGTGTCAACGGAATTGCTGTGTTGAAACATCGTTGTCTGCCCCAATTAGCCCACATTAAGTGGATTGATCGCCTGAACAACGGCCATTCACAGGCGCGTATTTCGGAACGCTCGGAATGCGCGATCAATTGGTCAACTACTCACGTTGTAGAGCTTGCGATGGTTGGGTCACGCACCCCGTATGCCACTTGAGCGTACCGGGCGTTATATACTGAGACCACCAACAGCTGGGCGAAACTGCGTGGTGGTCGAGCAACAACGTCGCCACGAAATATGAAGGTCTTGACTGTTCTATTAGGTATAGTGGATAGATGTCGTCTGTCTGTCTGGGATTCTCGTGATCACTCAGATCGCTGATTAGAAACGCTATCCGAGATAGCAGTATGCTGCAGTCTATACCGTACAGGCGTTAGTATCATGTTAATCTTTTTGATGTAACGCGCCCTTTTTCTTGTTAAAAACGTCCCATCCTGTCTTGGATGCTATACTCGGACCCTTGCTGTACGGCATCAACCAGTCTACTAGCGCGGAGTCAGGAAGAACACGACTGTGTGGAAAACACGCTGTAATGCTGATTACCAGTTCCGTAAATGAGTGAAATGCATGCATGCATATATATATATAAATATATATCATGAGTTAGTCGCCAAATATAGCCAACTACACGTTGAACCACTGTCCAGTATTTTGGGCCACTTCGCCTTTAGGTGGACCCTGGTTGGTTCATCGGGCTAGCACGATACCCACGCCCACTTTCACGCCCCATCCTGGTTGGTTTAATTGGGAAACTTTGCACGCTAGTGTTTTGGTTGATGAACGATTACGTCAGCCGTCACCGATGACCTGATTAGGTTATTTTGATGATGTCCTTTCCTAAAACTTTTCCACTCTCTTCTATTGCTATTATCGTTATTATGATAGCTCTTTAACCTGTTCTACAACCTTTTACTTTCAGAATATTCCACGCCACTGTTGAGATTAGTGGCGCCCCGAGCCACGGTACATTTTGGCTAGGCTCATCGCTGTTATGAGAGTGATGATGATGTACAACATTGCGGAGAGTGTAGCAGGAAATTCAGTGGACCTTATATTGACATTCTTACCAAAACGTAGATGAACGACATAGAGTATGTGGATGAAACGTCGTGGTCGGCTCCTCTGTCTGTGGCTACCTCGTTCAAATCATGGTCATTGAACGCCATCGTCCGCCACATTTCAGAAAATAGTATTCACGACGGCAGTCAAAGTTTCGATCTGACGGCATCCGCACTGTACATTCGGCGCCGGTTGCAAACCCCAAGGGATTCCATCGCCGCCATCACCGATCATGCCGCAGTAGCTGTAATTTTCGGCGTAACCACTGCACTCACAATGGTAAATTAGATGCACATCAGCAGTGGGCTCTCTGTCGTCTACTTGTTAGATTCGGTTAGGGCCGGTTCCAGACGCCACCTCTCCATCATATCTGATTACTCACTCCCTACGGCCACAATGGCGCTACCTCTAGAGACGCTCTTTACTGGCACCTGACTGCTTCCATTAGGTCAGCACGTAGTTCTGATGGTCTTTGCTCAGGAGTGTCAACATCCAGGTCGGCGAATTTGATGATACCGGGTCTCCTTGAGATAGCAATTTTGTACTTGCGTCATATGGCTGAAAAAAGGGCGACCGGCTGTTCCAGCTGTTCTTCGAGCATAAGATAATTTTAAACACAGTGTGCATCATTGTTCCACGTGGCGTCTCCTACCTTTGATTCAGAATCGGTCCCGCACACACCACATTGCTATTTGTAATAAGTGGAATGTGTGGTATCTACGAATGAGCACAACCGGTATGTATGCGGTTCTCTACAATGTATTACTGCACATCCTCCTCATCATAGACAGCAATACATCAGTGGTTCACACCAATGCTTAACTGCCACACAACCATGAAGAAACAGCAAACCTTATATGTATAGGAGAGAAGGAAAAAAGAAGGGGACGGGAAGGGACCTAACTACTGAAAATCACTACGTCCATATTCAAACATTCAGCATCAAGCTGCCTACACCTTGCAAACAACACAACCGAGCTGCAAGTGAGAGTAAGGCGTCATCAG
>QNGE01002841.1:0-64464 GCA_008508345.1 Paragonimus westermani | reverse complement strand
CGAGGAATGGCAAGCGAAAAACCCTCCGATAGAAGGCACCGGTCACGCACGTAAACCGGTTAGAAGTGCGCACGACGTGTGAACGGAAACCGGGGGGTGCTGCGGGTTGGAATTGCGACTTATAAACGAGAGAGCGCGCGTTGCATGTGACTAGCGGTTTGGACAATAACGATTGTGCTTTATTGGACGCCTTCTCGCTACAGTATGACAGCTGAAACGGAAAACGTAAGTCGATTACCAACTCAAGGATGAAACAAATAAAAAAATATTATAACACGGTAGAAGCAGGAGGCCAGTTACATTGACCCTCAATGTGTTCCACCCACCGCTCTAACCTTCTGGACTTATTATAGATGAGTGTGCCATCTGTCTCGCTGATAGCTTCACTGACAGACGGTCGCCTGGGACCAGTGGCACGGATAAGCTTAAACAGTTTGCCTGTGTTTCCTGAAGCAAAATCCATCTCCTTAACTTTTCCCAATAACCAAGCCTCACGATCAGCATGTAGGCTACGTTTCAGTTTCCTACGGACATCTCTTCTACACTTGTTATACGAATTGCCAGGAGGGATGTTCCGTCTGGCTTGTAACAACTCCAGGGACTTCTCCGAGATCCACTGTTTGTTCATTTCAGTCACCCCCCTGCCGCATGCTAATGTACGTGCGTCACGAATGGCCTGTGTCATCTGGGTCCAGCAAAAATCAGGGTCTTCGGAGTGAGATTTCTAAGCTAGTTTGATACTTATACCTTACCGACACTATTTTCAGTTTCTCAATAGCCAGTCGTTGCTGCCGGTGGGGTCATTTTCTAGCAAAAGTGAGTACGAAACGACAGTGTACCAGCGCATGATCTGAATCTAGGTACGTGCTCCAATAAGAACGACAGTCCTGAATGGAATCCCGCCCGCTATAACTGACAGCTTTGTGGTCCATCTGTGACCAGGTCTGATTCAGAGAAGGAGGGCGTCAAGTATAGTAATGACGAAGACTAAAATTATTGCTGGCTAAAAATAGCTTATTCTCAGCCGTGACCATACATGCCGTCGAATGAGCATGCTACGTTAATTGTTTTTTCCCCCAGTCGTACCATCTCATCCATTTTGAAGCTGTTTTCTAGTTATCGCAATATAGCAGAGTTTTTTGAACTCACGAATGCAAGAAGGTGGGCACCTCTTGATAACCACTGGAAGTTCTGTGACCTGGCCTGCATTCTGAAGCGTCCAATGTACTGTGTGCGTTTTTGGTGATAATAGGCAGGATAGTGACAGTCTATCTGGCGGAATTATTCCCTGCTTTACAGCTACCCGTACAGGGAACAGAATGCTGCACAGTCGATGGGCTAATTAATCAGTTCTAGACGAAATATCACCACCATTACTGGGAGAGCACGCAGGTACTCTAACTAAACCACCGGTTTATTTGTTTTAGCATTCTTATTCAATCGGTTAGCTACTAGCACCGTGGAAACACTTCGTTTGTACACTCTGGTGGCAATCGCACAGATGGCAGTAACTCCCGTTCTGTAGCTCTTCTGTTATGCGTCTCTAAAATCATAGGGAGCGTTGTAGATGGCTGTATGTGCCTAGGATCGAAATCCTTACTAACACTTGAGCACATGGCTTTCACAGTAGTTGCTCGTGCAATAAGAACTCGTTGGTCGCGAGCGATTCTCACAATTGCTGCAGATGATTACTTTCTAATGAACGCTACCTTTCTGTTCTCTTTTAAGACAGTGGATAGAATACATCATTTTCCTGTAAAACTTACGGAGACCGAAGCTTGAGAAACAAATAAACGAAGCTTCAGTGTTGCCTAACACATCAAGCATACACTGCTTTGGAGATACCTGTTCCGCTTTGCGAGTCCACAATACCCCCACACTAGTACCTTCGTTGCATTTGGTCCTCGTGTGTGATTTTCCTGCAGTCAGCATCAACTCATCAGTCTTCTTGTGCTGTTCTTCTTGTGGTGTTCTGCGCTCTGCACTGGACATAGCCGTTATTCAGCGAAACCCAGAAGCTGTTCCTCGTTCGGCTATGGATAATAGACCTGTTGTGCGTTGTAAGGCTGAGTTGTGTGCATTCGGCCTGACGGCTGTAGGATGCAACACAGAAGGTATGCCATTGGTATAGCTACGGTAACTGCAATACCGTCTCAGCTCACTGTTTGTGTGATCTCTGTTTAAACACTTATACTTCCGCGTTAACTATTATTAGTAATCACCGATTGGCTATGCTGAGCGATGTATCATCTAATCGGTACGTATTGTTGAAGGTTTATATCTAAGCTTGTCCTCCAAATTTTAAAAAGGACGGCATTGTTCGCGACCGTCCAGTGACGAGCTCTTAAGAAGGTCGAAAACCTAATTAGTACACCACTGAATGTGCTTCAACTGAAGTACAGACCTGATATCTCGTCATGATTTTCAAATTACAGAGAACGCCCGAACAAACAAACCGAACTTCACTCCAGCTTTTTGATGTTTCAGGCCCCCGGAATCATTGGTTCAGGTTTATTATAACAAGCAGTCGCCCTTTGTTAACGACAGTTTCACTGTCTCATTTATGTACCTTGGAGGATGTTTCCAGAAGAGTTCTTGTTAGCAAATTAGTTGGTACTTATTAAGAAGCCCTCTGATGATTGGCTTTCATGGTATGCTGTGTACCTTAATTGTTCCCACACTTAAACTGTTGAATTCTCAGTGCCTTTGTTTTCTCAAGAACTGTTGTTATTTCTTACCTTCGTTGTCTTTCTATTCAGCCTCATCCCAACCATCATCAATCTGCATCTGAATAACTTATATTTTTTTATCAATATCCATCTCTTTCTATTTACCTCATCTTATTTTTTCGCTACAGCAACTCGGTTTCCACTTCCGTAGTGTTTAACTACTGGTGGTCACCGTCAACCTTACTTCAAATTCACTCACTGTTTCAGCGGTCGCCGCGACTGAGAAGAACAAAAGACAACCCTACCAAGCTCGACTGTATCGAGGATCCAAACTGTCTAAAACCGTATAGTTATACCAAGTTACCTGGGGACGAGGCAGTCATGGTAATTATCACTTCTCCACATTTTGAGCTGCAAAGCTCGATATTCCAACACGGGTGGTATTTTGTTTGTGTATACATCCCTAGCTACCCTAAATTGTCCTAGTCTGGTCAATAAGAATTTCAGTTTATTCGCAGGAATATATGTAGAATGGAACGTCTGTTCAGTCGAGAGCCGGAAACTGCCTTCGGACATTGACTGTCTAGTGTCCTAGAGCGATTATGTTCGTGATGGCAATAGAACTGACCTCCTGAATAACCTGAGCTTAACTCTAACCGGGATTTCGCTAGCAGTAGGTGTAAACGTAATAACACTTTAGTTAGGTTATTTGGAATATCTCCATTGGTTGTGAATTAGTCACTTTCGATATTCTCTTATAACTGACTACTCATAACATTGATTTTGTCAGTTCTAAAACACACGCCCGGCCTACGCATGAAGTCCTAGAATCCTAATGAAGATCAGGATAGCTGCTCAATTAATGTCCTTTTGTGACATTTTCACTTAAATGTGAATTCTATCGGCTTTGCGAAAGGAGCGAGTGGTAGCTGGTTCACATTTTGTGGTGGATAAGTATGCAGTGCACTGTAACCAGCTTCAACATATCCAAACCCAGTGCCACGTGAATTTTGGCCTTCTAGTACTCATTGGTGATATATCTTAGACGCGAATTTCCTTCACACCATTGTTAACACACTGATACAGATCGCACTACATTACTCTAAGCTTTGTAGTCTATCATTTTATCTATTGTAGTTAACATTCTCATGAATAACCGCATTTCTCCTTACATGTTTCGTATTGGTGTCCAACCATTCCAGCGACGGTTTTCATTCTAACTTCAACGAAATTCTCCCATATTCGGCTTTTTGGTTGTCTAGCGTGCGGTCTCCCTGAGGGTTCTCATGTTCGTCCTCTAATACTTCACATTTGCCCCATCGAAGTCCCTCATGTCTGATTATTAGTTGATTAACTAAGGTTTTCCTGCGGGGCATCTGTCTTCTGGTTTATGAATTGACGCCCGTCTATGAAACTGAGAATTTCGGGAATACGAACGAGACATGAAAAACTGGTATCTCATAATATGTAGTCCGTCATTAACCATTGTCGACCCTCCTGTGTAGTATTCCTACTCTGGCTCCAGCTGACGTCTAACTTGAACAAAACAGTTGGAACGCGAAAAGTGGCAAATGCGAGTGTTCTGTTTGGATTTATTAATACCAGAAGTCTTATTAGACAAATACGGTACATGGTGTTAGTGTATAGTAATTTGTAAGTAATACCAAGGTAGCCTATTGCGGGGTCAACGGAAGAAACTGACGAAAACTTGTAGCACTAAGTAAGTCTACCCAGCAACGCCTAAAGTCCCATTTAAAAAATTGTGCTGAGTTGTCGCATTTAATGTAGCTGTCGAGGTGGTTATTGGAAGTCACATACCATGACAGTCGAGGTAATGCTGTGTAAGAGGGTAAAATATAAAGGCCTGGGGAATGTGCGGTCGTTTCAACAACTTCGGTCTTTCATGGTGCAGGTTTAAGGGCAATTCGGACGTTCATCGCTGAATTGATCCCTTTTTGTTACACATTTTGCGTTTTCTACGGTGGTTGATCTAGTTCCAGAACGTTTTTTCTTTTTAATACACGGAAAACATCTTATGTCCTTCTTTTTGATGTTATTGATGATATCTAGGGTGTGTACAGTACATTTTTGACTCTGTTTGAAAACTTGTAAACTTGGTAGTGGGATAACTCTTCCCAATAAACAAGCTTAGATTCACTTATCGTCACATTGTACTTGGAAAAATCACCCTCCAGGTAAATCAACGCAGGTGAAGGCGAATAGATTGGGAAGGTAGAACAGGTAGTGTTGTCTGTTTGGCGCTGATTGTGAAGACGGTGGAATTGTTTGTCGAGCAGAGTCGCTGGTTTCGCGGTTTATGTAAATGAAGCAGATGATTCCTCTTATATCTGCATAATCAGTTGTGTGGGGTTAGACTACTTTTAATGTGCAGTTGGAAAGTGAATCAACTGTAGGCTTCAAAGACCTGCTCCTTAGTAATCAGACGAATAGGACGGTTTGGCGAAAAAGCATGTTAGAATGGACACGTCTAAAGTCGCAATTCGGAAATACCGGTCCATCATGTAGCTGTTATCCAGAACATTGCTTACTAGCCAGTCAGACTTATCAGGGCGCGTTTCCACTGTTTGTGGGGTTTTCATCCACCTTTAGTGATCACTTGTAAGTACAGGGTGTGTGCACAATAATCTCACTGTGCCTTAACAAACCTGTTTCCCGGTTTTCCTTTGTGCAGTTGCCTAGAAATTTCAGAGATCGTAGTTCCGAGCTTTCAGATGTTAAGAAATTCGCCCCGATTCGATGTCTTCAACCCACGTGCCCCTGTACTATATGTTACAGTTGTGATGATCAGCGTAATCGCAGTGGATAACATACACACAGCACTCATCTACCCAAGGGTGCAAACCTGGAAATAGATGCGACACACTGTCCTGTCCATCACAAACAGGTTGGACTTTGACATGGTGTGACAGTGCACACCTGAATGATCTACAGGGCTAAATGGACGATGTGATAATCGTGTATAAATTGAATAATGCCAAGAAGGTCACTGGCCATATGTCTGTCAAGCTGCGGCCTTTTGGACAAGAGGGTGACTACCTCCTTTCAAAAAAGAAGGAACTAGTTACAACTCGTAAGCCATTTACCGAATTGCGGCACAGATTTTGGTTACGGGTTCCAGTCGTTCTCGTATCTATGTTACCCTAGAATTAACCCATATTGCACTGATCATCCAGCAGTACAAAGCAGGTCGCCCTATCTGCTGCACATAGCAGAATTAATGGGTGGAAATAGGCAGTTGTAGCCCCCCTTAACTGCTCTGTTCAATTTGGTTACTAGGCCCAGCTCAGACGATATTCCTAGTAATCACCTTACATGGCCCATAACAAACATGCTTAACCACAGTGACATGACGCCGGTAATTCAGACTGACTGGCAATCTACCACCAGTGACATGCCCCAGGGTTCCTTTTTCAGGCGATATGTTGTTCTCACCACTGATATTTCAAATAATACGCTATTGTATGTTGATGACAAATGTAGCAAACAGTAGATGACACTAGTGAAGTTAAAAAAATCTTCACACCTGACACCACTGGATCACAGCACATCCGCTTCATGTGACTACTCTAAATGCAGTGATGGACTTTCGTCACTCGTCAAGCACTGAGTTTTATCAAGAGGCAAAAATTTGGATAATGTGTGCGAGAAAAGTCGTCCTGAATATTATTCTGTAGTAAAAATGCGCCTCGACAGTGAAAAAAGCTGAAAGTTAGGTTGCTACAGAGGTTGTCTGGGATGTTTTAACCAAAGCCTATCCATGAAGCATGATTCACGAGTACTTGCCCACTCTTAGGTGAAGATCTTACCTTGAAACGTTCAATTGATAGGGAGAAAACATCATCAATTTATTAAGCTTGCTTTGCCGCTTACCTAGAAAAGTTGTTCAAACTAGGTCAAGTCTTCGTATGCCATCAAACTACGACACATTACTTTAAAACCGAAAATTACACTGATCACTGAACTTACTGAGGCACATTCTCACAATTAGTCCAAATAACTGCACTGGGGGTCACTCATTGAAGCTGCACCACTAGATAAATAGCTCGAATTGACAGAGAAGTGTATACAAGTAGTGTGACCTTCCTACAATCCGTGAAATTCTTGTCGCGATGCTAGCTACACTCCTATATGCCACATGTAAGTAAACAATCTACCGAGTGAACGTTGTACTACGACCAATCTCACTGTCAATGCATATGGTTTATCATGTGCACTTGATGACGTTATGGTCAGAACAAGTAGAAAAGACGAGTGTAAAGGGGACACCAGGCAGACCAGTAGGTAGAAGTCCAACACAATAGTCTTCTGGTTCTCCGCCTTGAAGTTGGAACAAATTCCTGGAAACAATTGTGCCCTAGCACATTACTATCAAACCGTTGCTTTCTGAAACAGGCTATTAAGCCAAAGGCGTAATCGTTATCTTATCTAGGTTCAGGCGTTTTGGCCATATGTTAGCCCGCATACCGAAGCGGCTGCTACAGTAGTAACATAAAGTTAAACCAATTCAAACCGTGGTATCCAGAAAATGCACACCCAGGAAATTACTCACATTTTTAAGTGCAGTTCATAGATCACCAGGACACAACGCGTAAGGGAACTGCCCTTACAATTGCACAGACTTGGATGGTTAGGTCATGTACTAAGGATGCCACCTAGTTGTGTGCCACACCGAGCACTCTGCCGACGTTGGGCCCGACTGGCGTAAGGTGGACAGATGATGACCTAGCTCAGGGAAATGAAATCGATTACAAAGAGTTACTCGCGACTCACAGAGTTGGTGACTGGAAACGTTGGATGAGATGGCGGTCAATCGTTGTTTGGCCGAGTTGTCTGTGAAGTGAGTGCACTTAATGGAACGAGGCAGCGAAAGGCGCACAGGAGCTGTCTTGCTTTTACGCTTGTATGTCATCATCATAGACAGCAATACTGCTTGTATGTGAGGTGCAGGCACCTTGGTGTTGTATGTTTGAATATTGAAGTAACTGTTCTTTTAGTAGTTGCGTCCCTTCCGGCCCACTTCTATTTTCCCCTCTCTCTTATAGAGGATTTACTCTTCATGTTTATGTGGCAGTTAAGCATCAGTATGAATCCACTGATGTATTGCTGTTTATGATGGTGATGGTTAAGCCAGCTAGCTCTTCGGTCAGTGCCCTTGGCTACGGCGCGCCTCATGCAGATTGCTAACGAACCTGTGAATAAATCCTTGTTGGCTGTCTTAGCTACAGTTATTGTAACCAGTCTTTCAGAGGTTTTGCTTATCCTTTATGTCTCTTTCTAGTCTGATACTGTTAGGGCGGCTGTTGACGTGGTTCTTATCAGGCAATACCTTTTGTGCGCATATGCTCATGACGATCGCATTGTCAGCTTTATAGGATCTCCAAACAGATCCATATGGTACACGTTAATGCCCGGTTGATGGGAATCATAAATCTAACATTGCGCTGAAATCCTAAATACATGCCCCAAAAGGCAAGCTTGGTCAAAAGTAAGAGTTGTTATTACAAGTATCTGCGCTTTCTGGGTCTCTCTCTAAGTGTCAATATGTTGCAGGCAGCCATCTTGAGTGTTATTCAAAGAGCAAGTGGTGATTCTTCCCGTCCACTGAATGTAGTCCTTTTGGAGTTTCAGATACCTTCACATTTATAATTTTTGGCGCGAACGACGTTTGGTTAGTGTTTGCTATGTTATGGGCTAAACTTGTGGAAAAATCGTCAGTTAGTAGATGCATCAGTCAGTTACTGTATGAGTCTGACCGTGGCGATTGGTGTTCATTGTATCAGCTACACACTCCCCAGTTGCGTAGAGTGGAGTAGAGGTTGACTTGGGGACCCCGTCTGTGCCTTTGATTTAATCGTTTAACTCTCCTGACACTTAAGAGGAGCACCTAATTTGTAGCCTGCTTGTGATCGGCAACCACTAGTTGTTTCTTATGTTTCATGTGGCACTCGGTCACGTTATGTGAGGTCGCAACGGAAGCATTCTGATACTCTAAGGACCTTCTAGAATAAAAGCCGAGTGTAACCAAGCAGATTCACCTGTTATCGACCGTGTTCCTGCTTCTTCTCAAGGTCTGGGGCAGATGACCCACCTGTCGATTCATACTTCTTTCAACTGGTTTTCATCTGTATAAACTGTTCGGTGTATCCCATTGTTCTGTTTGAGCTGGTGATCTCGTGGTTCAGTTAACTTCAAAAACTAATGGGTTACTGACAAAATTGTGTTTTATTTTCCGATAACTTAAGACCAGAATTCTCAGTTCTGTAGGTGAGCAACCATAGCTTATCAACTCTGCTGTATCTCTAGATGTTGGTTTTTGTCTCTTCGATTAGCATGGAAGACAATTCCACCACAACAAAGTATGGTTTTTTCTAAGAGGGATAATTGAGCCACACACGGGTTGAGGACGTTTCGGCACGCAAATGATTTACACGCTAGTCCTAAATAGCCATATGTAACTTCCATCGTCGTCTGTGTTTAGCCGGTATGTTCGTCGGTTGTGTTGATTTGAGTTAATAGCTGTTTGAGCGTCGTCTCCCTTCTATCGTGGTTGTGGATAGTTTCAATCTTTGTGTTTTTTATAATTGTGGAGTTTGAAGAGTGGTTCACCTGTCCCTATTCTTCAATAATGCTGCTGATACGTAGTCTTCGGCAGCTCATACTTGGTGGCCCGTATGTTCTTTGGTTTGCCATCAGCGATAAGGCTTATTCAGCACATGACGAAACTGCATTCAGGGCGATCAGTTGTGGGAAGCTGTTCTGTTTGTCATCAGCGGTTTTGTACCGCTTACTTTATCTCTGAACACGCGCTTTTCTCAAGTTTTGTATATCGTTAGTAATACCTACTCGTATTACGTTTTAGGCGATATTAAGTTACTTGTAGTCACATGTGGAGTAACGTTCTCTGAGTACGTCAGCCGTGTTAGAATTCAACAAGAGTGTGTGCTAACAGTTACCTAGACATGTACCTTTAAGCTCATCAACTGATTCAGAAAGTATCTTGTCATCAGCGTCATGTGCACTCTGGACTACCACTTCTTTCCTTGATTGCTAATTCAATAGAAGTACAGTAACTTTGGGATTGTTCGCCACCCGGCCATTTCGTCTGATATACTTCGCTGCTTTTTTATGGTCTTCGTGCACATAAAACTCTCCATTCACCATTTCTCGTAAATACTAAGTACTTGTGTAATGCTTACTGATCGTATGGGACAATTTGCCACTTGAGGTGGCCAGTTGTGTGCTCAGGAAGGTCCTTCTTTCCGGTCGATAGCTTTGATTTAGTTAATATATGACGTGTATGTAAGTATGCCTCGTCACATTGTTCGTTAACTTGTGGGATGCGCTTTTCGTGGGTGCACAGTGTGTCGTTGACACCACTGGTGTCGCTAATGATGGACTCAGAATTCTCGGCCGACGGAGTTTGCTTTAGGTCATTTAGTATACATGCAAGCAAGAACCACGCAATAATGATTGAAGGTGCGTTCTTCGAATATGGCCTTGCATTTTAACTGCATAGCACGAGTGGGTCTGAACACGTCCTTGATCGTGCCACCATGAATGTGTTGTAACCCCATCGCCCAAACCAATACGAAAAGCAGAATGAACACTCATTTCGAAAGTTCATTGCAAAACGCGTCGGGCGTTTCTCTAATTCGATTGTGATGTCCCTGTTTAGTAAAATACAGTTTATATATTCAAGGACAACAAATCTGTTCTCGTCGTGCTCGTTTGAGTATTTATCGTTATTGACCCTATCGTGGAGGCTAAGAAACAAATGAGCACTTCTTTATTCGCCTCGTAATTTATCAGCGTTTAGCGATCCTGTTGACTGACCGGTTGACGGGAAATCAGTGGATTTTGATTAATCTGGTTTTGAGTTTACAATTTTGAGCCCAAAGGTCTACTGTGTTACTGCGATGTCAGTGGGTTAATGGGTTGAACTACTGCATATTTTCGCGTTCTCTTAGCGTAGATTGTTTTGTTACCAGTTTGTCGGTATTGCCATTGTTGATGGTTTGTTGTTTTTAATTTTCAGCCTTAATCCTATGGCCGGTCTGGAAATGTTCACTGACAGTACAAATACGTCCGGTGAACCAATTGTGACGAAAACTGATGACGCAAATTGTCTTGTTCCCTTCGTACGGTTTGTGGTTGTTCATAATCGCACCAAACATCACTTCAGTCTTTCACCTCACACCACTATTCTGGAGCTCAAACAAGCCTTGGAACCGCTCACACAGGTCCCAGTAGGCATGCAGAAACTGATTTATAGAGGTTTGCTCTCAGACTCCATGAAGTTGGGCGATCTGCGTATTGTTTCGAAAGATGCTAAGCTGATGCTTGTTGGTGCTAGTCAGTCTGAAGCAGACAGGATACGACAGGTTGAGGCTGCTAGCGCTGACGGTGATGACGTGGAAAAGAGAGAAAACGGCAGCTCCGGTCCCGTTGGCGAACTAAGTTGGTCCGAGCAGACGGAGCACAGACGTGTACTGGAGAGATTTGGTAAGCCAGATAATGCTATGGTTGGAATACTGAACACCGAAGAGATGCTGGCTCCAAACGAGTCTCTCACTGGTATGTACGATAAACGCGGACGAGCTTTACGCCTGCGTATCAAGTCAGACACTTGTGAACTCTGGCTGGCCACCAATGATGTCACTCACAAGTTTCCTCTGGCAACAATCTATGATGTGGTTAGCCAACCGATAAAAAACCATTCGGAATATCACATTATGGCATTTCAAATCGGTCCAACCCCGAAGTCGCGGTACTTTGTTTACTGGATTCCTTCACAATATGTTGAATCGATCAAAACCATGGTGTTGCAACACAAGATTTTGCGTTCTACAGATTTAAGTAATCCTTGAAATGTTCGCTTCTCATTGGGTCACAGACTCACTGTTGTCCCAGATTTTGCCAATTTTGATGTCTTATTTTTTGAGTCGTTTCTTTCTGACGTTTTCGGATTTATCCATGCTGCACCAGAATTTCTAGTGTTTTTTAGCGAAAACTATCAACTAACACAATACCGATGTGTACAGTTTGAGCATTTATGTTCATTGAAGAGGTTCACCTTGGATCCATTGTTAGTGACCAATCAAAGTTCTCGAAAGGATTGCTTCTGGTATCATTTGTTCACTTCTTTCTTATTTTCACCAAGTGGTTTATCCTAATGAGTGTTCCCTGTGCTCCGAGCTTAGTACAGTATCCGACTGAGATGCCACGCTTAATTCAGAACGGTAATGAGCCTAAATGGGGTATATTGTTGCACTAGCCGGGATTCACCGCAACAGCGACGTGGAATGTCCCGAAGAAAAATTGGATGAGACCGAATAATTCATCGAAGTATAATTAGTAAGCCCATATTTCACCGGAACTCCATGCTTACTGCGGTCTATTTGAAGGTGCAACCAGCAGACAAATCCTTTAGTGTTTTTCACTTTCAGCAGCAATTAACTAATCAGATATGGTACTTGTGTTTCCATACTTGGCCTACGCTACTAGACTTAACTTTAAATTCATGTGGTAATTCACGCCTTGAATTTCGAGTTTGTAACTGGCCCACTCAGCACGACTGTTTCTGAATCGAGAATCAGACTGCATCTTACTTCGCAGTTCGCCTTAACTTGTCTACTTCTGTTCAGAACGGTTTACTCTCGCACGTTTGTCTGTTAAGGGCGTGTTAGAACCGATATTCAGTGTTCCATTTTCGGGTCGCACTCCGGTCTATGGTCAGCACAATAATCTGGGTCACCAGATCTGTAAGAAATGGTGGAAAAACGATGGACAGGATTATCGTTAGAGTGCTTGACTGGCGTGCGTAATCGCTTATCTGTTTTAGTGCTCGGATTTTACATGCTTTTAATGATACTGTGGCTCATTGTTCGCAGGTGGTTGGTTGGTTGATTCACAGGGATATTGGTTGTAAAGCTCTCTAAGGTCTGACAAACTGGTATTATCTCCTTATTGATAGGAATTCCGGATCTCGATGCTTCAACTGTCATTGGATTGAGCATCTTAGAAAGTTAGACAATTCAGCGGTTGTAACCTGTTTGTCACTGAGGGTTATACGCCAAATTATCAGCTCAATTTTGTGCCTTTGAACACGTCTGTTTTGGAAAGTCCACCAAACATTGGTCGACTTTGAGTTGCTTTCGTGGCTGTAATAACGCAGCGTAGGTTCTTGTGTTTTCAAGTGATAGGAAATTTTTTGCAATCCACTAGGTCAACCTGTCTGAATGATCAGCCGTGTTAGCTAATGTGTCCAATGTTCATTGATGTTTACTGGGATTAGTGTCGGCTTTTCTGCACTAAAAAGTGAACCCGTTAGTGGAACAGACTAACATAGGGAACTACAGTCGCCAACGTGAATTCCGTTATGTTACGTTTTCGCGAATTTCCGAAATATCTTTCACTTATACCAGCTGTGTGTACTACACAATTTTTTGAAGCTTTTCCGAAGTATGCGTGCAAACAGTGTGAATGTGACTTCACCCATTGAATCAGCTAGCTCCCAGAGTGAGTGAGTGAACTTTTAATATTTGACAAAAATTCAGAAAACAGTGCACGTGTCCACTGCTTGTTTTAGGGCTATTATCACTTACGCGATAGGTTTATCTTATAACGAACAATTTCACTCACACATCTATAACCCCTTAGGTACTCCAGATGAAACTCAGTGTTTCCGTGAAGAGCAATCTGTCTAGTTTGGCTGGCTTATTCTGGAGAGCAAAGGTTTGGCTCGAAATTTTTGATCAGTAAATTCGAGATCGTTTTACATCATTGTTATGTACCAAAAAACTTTATAAAGTTCGATGACCATAGTATAGAACTCTCAGTAATTCGCGACTTCTGGCTTCGTCTTCACACTTGCTAGATGGTGATACACAAATTTCGCCGTCATGTTGAAATGTTATTCGGTTTACTGACTGGAGAAACTACAACTGTTAGAGATCGAGCGGTTGTAAACAAGAAGGACGATCGTGATCTTCCAGCACTTCAGTGCATGCACCCATTAATGGCAACGGTAAATTTTACTGGCATCACTCCAAGTTTAGTGCGGATGTTCGCAGGTGTAGCCCACCTTACCGGTTCAAAGTATAAAACTCGCCTGGAGCCTACCAAGCCAGTTAGTAATGACAACTATGTCCATCCATGCTCCCTTTACCGCTAATTTAAAATAATTGTGCTTGCGTAGAACGACCGTATATTTTGTGTGCAGCCGTTTATTTCCTCGTCGTCCTCGCGGCAGATCGTTCGTACGATCTGTGTGTGGTTGGATATAGCCACTTCTCACTTCTAGCAGGTGTTCCAAACGGGTTCATCTGAAATAATAAGGTTTTCTATGAGTTACGTTTGAATGGCCACTCATGTGACATGTGGGCAATTTTCATTGCGATTGCCGTGATCACCAATTTTTAACAGCAGTTATCCCTGGGGCAACTTAATGATTTCATCTGAGAAGGCGTTGCATTCTTTCTCTGACTTGATTGTGGTCTTCGTTGTACTTGATGAAACCTCAACACCAAAGACAGCAATACATCACTGGTTTTCAGACTGACTTAACGGCGCAAACCTAAATTGTGGAAATTAGTTACCATATATTTGTTGGTAGTCCACGGAGCAGTTGGTATGGACGCAGGTGTTCCTTACTGAATAATATGGGAAAGTCACAACTTCTGATTGGTAGACTATATGAATTTGAAGATTGTACTCAATACTAGTTTTCCGCCTGAGCCACATGGAGCAGTTAGGTTATTTTTGCCACCGCTATAAAGGCTGCTCATTAGGCTTGGAAGTTGGGTTATTGGTTTCGAATTGCCGGGTAAATATTTCCACAATGCTCTGTTATTTGGTACTTACATTTTTGAACATGGCCTTTAGCCATTGTCTACGACGTGTTGTCGCATTTGTGCCTGCATAGATCGCACTACAGCCGGTCCGTAAACATGGTTGGGAACAGTGATGGTGTTGTTTGTAGCTCGGGTTGATGGTTTTGGTATTGATATGTTCGCCGAGCTTGGCATTTAGGTTGCAAAAGTTTCATCACCAGGCGAGGTGACATCATCAGTGCGTAAGTGTTTCAGCGTATATTTTGAATGTGAACATTGATCGATGTCTGCTCTTATATAGAAGAGTGAGTTGACCTACTAGCCTGGATTTTGGTTGGTCGCTTTCCGTCGTGTTTGGCCTCTGGTCCGACCCACCATTGGTTGATTTTGTCATGTCGGTTCAAGTTGCTCTGTTTGGGTTTACCGGTATTTGGGCTCGATGGCGTTTACGTCTCCTCAAATCCTTGATTCGCATTGGTCCGTAGATTTTGACTAGCTCGATGTGTTTGTTTATTGAACCGGTTGATGCGTACCAAGCTTCGAGAAATTCTCTTGCATGTTTGCTATTTGCTTGAGTAAGGATTTCTGCGGTGTCCAGGTTGAAGGCGTGTCCAGTTTCATCCTCGTCGGCGGAGATCACACATCGAGCTAGTCAAAATCTACGGACCAATGCGAATCAAGGATTTGAGGAGACGTAAACGCCATCGAGCCCAAATACCGGTAAACCCAAACAGAGCAACTTGAACCGACATGACAAAATCAACCAATGGTGGGTCGGACCAGAGGCCAAACACGACGGAAAGCGACCAACCAAAATCCAGGCTAGTAGGTCAACTCACTCTTCTATATAAGAGCAGACATCGATCAATGTTCACATTCAAAATATACGCTGAAACACTTACGCACTGATGATGTCACCTCGCCTGGTGATGAAACTTTTGCAACCTAAATGCCAAGCTCGGCGAACATATCAATACCAAAATATGATTGACTTGTTTGTTGAAAGGAATATACGCCTTGTCTGCCAGTCTTAACACTTCTAGTTTTTCCCATATTCAATAAAATTTAGGTCTTGTGTAGACCGATGTTAATTTCATGTGTAACACCATTCAGACTCAGTGTCGCGGGTACACATGGTTCTTTGTAACACATTCATTCGAAAACACGCGGAGGTTAGCCATTGTATTTCGTATAAATCATCGATATGTCCTATCAAAAACCAGTAAAGCGAAACCGTTCGTTCTTAAGCTGTCGCACAATTTTGAAATACACATTGCATTTGTCATTTCCAAACCGATTGATTTTGCTCTCAATTTCAGGTGGCTGTATTACTTGACAGCGAGAACTGAGTAACCAGGAAAATAGATATGCACTCAGTTTCTACATTCTCTGTTACACACAAACTATGCGTGGCACAGCGTTCTTGGAGCGTTTTAGTTTATATTTGAAGAACATTTTCAAGCTGAATGATTCCTGAGTACTATTGAAGATCACTCTTGCAACCACAACTAACTGTATGGCATACTTCATGAGTTCGGACGTCTCTCAGGGTGATTCTCAATCTTTTCCATTATACTTTTGGTTCGTGTGACATAGTTTGATGTCAGTCGTTTTATCTTCTCAAGCGCCGCCTTTTTAGACTTGACGGTGTCGACTGAGTCTTCGTAGTTAAGTAACAACGCGGTTTTCCCAAGAAGCCCACAAGAACGTCGAAGCTTTGAGTTGTCAGCCCTCAAATGATCTCGCGCTTGTTTAAGTCTGGTGAGTTGGTCCCGATTGAAGGTCAGTTCTGCATCCGCAATACCCAGTCGTTGCCTTTGTTTTGCATTATCGTATTGGACGGCCTGAAGTTTTTCCTTCACATGGGTCATAATTTGAACCGTACTAGCAATTTTACGTTTCAGCTTTGCCAGTTCCTCATTTCTTTCTTCAATTTTTTCATTGTATGTTTGGTTTTCTATTTTCAGTTGTTCAAAATCAATTAGATGAAGTCCCTCAGCTAACTGTTCTTTGGATTTGAGAATAGCTTCAACTTTCGCGACTTCATTCCGTAATTTAATGTTTTCTAGACGTACTTCCATCACTATTGCTTCTTTCTTTTGCTCTGCATTCAACATAGCTTCTAATTCTTTCGGGTTAATTGGTCTTCCTGTTCTACTATGCAATGCCTTTTTGCCAATGTTATACTTATAATTCGTAAATTCTCTGTATGCATCATCTACTTCTCGCTGTCTATCCGCACATACTCTTTTCATCTCTTCTATCTGTTTGTGATAGGTAGCTTGCATAGATTGATATTCATTTTTCAGTTCTGTTAAGCTTGAAATATACTTATTGTATCGCTGTTCATAATCCACTACATTGTCAGTCGTGCTTCCCCCAAAACTAGATGTTCCACTCTGTTGCTCAGCAACGTCAGCCTTTTTGCGACGAAAATATTCAGCTATTTTCGTCTGGAGCTGAAGATTAGCCTCTCTTGCTATTTTATGTTCAACAAGTGCTTGCTTATACTGTTCTATTAGTTGTTCCCTAAGTATTTGCTTTTGTTCTTGTTTCACGATGGAATTTGTTGACGCTTCACTACCCGTATGATCAGTTGTGATAGCTGTGCCGCTGCCGATTGGTTCATGTAGTCTTGTTATTTGAGATCCCCGCGACGGTTCTTCACTTGACGCTGTGTTCCTCAAAGGAAAACTTGGACTTTCATCCTCATCTGAGTGATTCTCAATGTCGAATCCATAGTCCTGTCGTGATTCATCCAATTTGGGGCCGCTTTTCTGAATTTCACCTTTTGTATCAGGTCTGTCGGCTTCTACATCTGTAGAAGTTTTACCCTCAATATCGTTTGTCGTCAGTGCTTCAGCGGCTGCTGACATCTCGTTTGCGTTGTCCTGGCCGCTGGTTGAACTAGTTGGTTTATCCTCACCTTCACTTGCTGGTTTAGCTTCTGTTTGCAACACAACTATGATTTAAAAGAAAAGTCACGCTGACCTCACCCTCAATGCCATTATCACTGCTCGTCATTTTCGCTTCAAAAATATTTTCTTGTGCTCCACTCGGTCCTTCAAGCACTGGTGCATCTGGTGATTGCTAAATATGGTGTGAATTTAAATTATCAGATATTTGCCATTTTCCGCACAACCGCTATTATGTGCACGTCCTTTTTGTGTTGGCCTGCATGTGTTAATTTAAGCCGTTGCGACTTACCTACGCTCAAAGCGTTACCATGGTGAATCCAACAAAACAAAGTTTTCTTGGTTTATCACGTGTGAAATCCGGTGCAAATTCTCATATATATCAGTTGGACTGAGAAACGTTACTCAACATGTTCAGTTCTGATGAGACCACGTTTACTAATGTGCAGGTGATTCGAAAGTTTATACAAATCCCGGTTGATTTCATGGACATATAAGTACTGAGAACGTCTGCCATACACACATTTGTTTATTATTTTTGCTAGCTGGCATTCATTGGTTGATTTACCTTTCCGTTTGTCAGTTGTCATAACAGTGTGATTTTACACACTACATTTTACAGTAGTTTCACGAACTGCTGATCTGCAGTTCACGTGTTCTTTCTGGGTGCCGCACTGTGGTTTCTTACGCAGCACAACTGTCCATAAAGCTTGATGAATAGTAAGCTTTTGATAGCATTTCCTTTGTCCGAAGTCGCATATTGGCGCGCCCGATTGATGTGCATTATTTCACAAAACGCCTACCCTGTTGTCACCGCGAGCAAATGCGCCAGAAAAGACAACGTGTCCCGGCTCGCGTACAATTTGAGATCTCTCCCCAGCTCATTCTCAGATGAAATCCAAACAAATTTTTGAGATTCTTTTTCTTACATCGCATCAAATCGAAATGGGTATATTAATGCTGTGATAATCCCACATCCAACACATACAAAAGCGTGCATAATAAAATCGACTAGCGGACGGGCATGGTTCGAGCCGAGATCCGTAATGGTTAGTACGCAGTCTCCCTCCAGGAGGGTGACGATCGAAATCCGTTGATCACGTAACGAGAGGTATTGGTGTGCGCACTGTCTACTTCTGGACTCGTCCACGGCACTGACAGAACCGCTATTACACATGCAGAAGGTCTAAAACCATATTGTCCTCCACCTCACACTACTCTGGTGACCTGAATTGTGCATAGTGCGGACTGCCGAGCACAGTATACTGACTGGCGAATGCGGTAGTGTAGCTACGGGAGATGTTTAATTGCAAGATCGTCGAATTAGGGCACAAGTAACTGTCGACAATGACCTGCATTTACTCTGTGGATGACCATGGTGTGGCAAACCTCATAAGCAGAGATAGTCGCGAGTCAGGTTTTGTTGCTTCCTGCTGACGCCTATAAATATGTGTGTAGGGTGCATATCAGAAGAGGGGTGGTTCACTCTTCAGCCATGTAGTTGAACTGTGCCATTTGTAGAAAGAGAGAGACCCGATGTGGGCGGCTCTATGTTTCTCCTTCCAAAGCGCAAAGTATACACGTTCATTCAGGATACAACACGTCGCCAGATAGAACGTGACAGCCTGAGGCGGCTGATGTTGGCGGCCTCCCGTAGAATTCTTTGAAGGTCCCGCACGTATATCTGAGCGGTTCGAAATGTTTGAAACGTGGACGACCATCCAGAGAACAAACAGCTCGGGAGAGATACAAAACTCTCTCAGTGTTAGTCAAAATTTGAAATCTTCTGAACGGTTTTTTCGAAGTCCAGGACGTTTTGCCACTCTTTCACGCCTTTGAAAGAACCACTTCTTACAAAATAGTAAAACGGATCGCGACCAGGTGGCATAATCGTGAAGTTTTTGGAACTCTGCATGGGAAACCGAAAGCTAAGCAGCGCAGGAGACATCATACGACTGACGCACACGAGTAGGTTTCACCGGAGTGATGCCTCATGAAGCCTAGGGAAGTGTTTTTCAAGCATCTATTATCTTGCTAGCCGTATTGTAAACCCAACGAAAGCAAGATTAAGTAGAGGACGTGGAGTTAGTGCTACCGTTGTTGCTGGAGCATTCCTTTGCCACCAATAACGTTAGAGTGGGCTTTAGATTAGTTCGTACAATCAGGGTGAATGAATCTATGTGTGTGAACAAACGTTCCCGTACGGTCATTAAAGTGTTCATTGCAGCGATGCAAAACATGATGTGTGATAAGCGCCGCAATCGACTGTACCCCAGTCAGTAAACAAGAGTGATCGTGGAACTATACGGTGATACCAGTCGCGTTTCGCCCGGAGCGCAAGCATTAAGAGTGTTCACATCGCGTATTGTGGTGCTGGTTTAGATGTGTCATGGTCAAAGGTGTAATTGTAAGGATGAATGACAGGAATTGTCTCCGAGATGGTGCTGTTTGCTACGTGTGCTGTGACAGGAAGGGAACAATGAGTACGTTAGGATGTCCGAAACGTTGTACACGCCGAAACCTGAACGGAGGGTTGAGCTTATGAATTGCTCGTGACAGTAACTTGTCGACGGTCAATCGAACGGCTCCAGCCGTTTCAGCCGTGAAGACGACAAATTCCCGGTTTACTTTGTACTGTTCATGGTTGCGGGAGTGAAATCTTGAGAAAATTACGGAGAGTTTGTTGAAGTAGCTAGAACTGACGGATGAGTAGGCAGGTTGGCACTTAGCGGAACCCGACAATAAATTGACAAGACGACAGCATTGTGGTAAAAAGATCGGAGTCATGATGACTCAGTTGAGTGGGGCTGAATACTTGGTCCATCAGTGGAGTAAACCAGAAGGGTCAACGTTATCGAAAGCAGTGTGAGAACGACCGGGCGGATAATGAGGTCTCACGCATTTCTGAGGTGCGAAGACAGCGCAAAGAAGTGCCGTTGAAGACAGAAACACGAAGCGGCCTCATATGTGCGGAAGAAATACGTAGCAACGGCAATCCAAACCGGATAGAGTCGAGTATGGCAGAAAAATAAGTGACGACCCGGAAATTTGCTCTGCATGCCAAACCCTCCCCGCGGCTCGGAAGAAATCACATCGCAACATATGGACGACAATTTTAATAACTTGGGTTTCAATGGTAAACAGGACTGTCTTTCACGTCCAGGTGAATTTCAGGAAAAACGGTTAAGATGGTTGCAATTCATGTCGCACTACTAGCAAAATTACAAAAGGTGTTGTCCCACCTTAATTATAGATTGACCAGTTACTTAGATCATCCGACAGAGAGGCTGTTGAAAATGGAGCACCCAGAAACGGTTGTGCAGATGGCCATTAGTCGGCGTGAAATGAGTTGAATAGAACAATTATGTATGAATGAGGGTGAGAGTATGAGAAGACGATGAAGATTACAGAAAAGAAGGAGACGAGCGACAATTCGCATCTGCAGTCATGGAACAAAATTCATCCTAGTTGTTCAGTGCACACGGAAAGAGCGACATGAAGGAGGATTTATTACTGGTTGTGTACAGATGAACAAAACAGGCTTCAAGGAACTCCACGTATGGCATCATGCCGAGCACAGGGATATGAACGTAGTAGACGAACTTCACCAAACCCGACACCTGGTCCCGAAAGCCACTTGAGCCTTCTATACAACATACCCTCAGCGGATGGCAGAGACTGGGGAGATAGAAACCACTAATGGGCTCTGTTTATGCCGATAGTAACCTCAATCCTGACCTATCGAAGAGTATAACAGCCTGATTTCGCGCCTCATAACACCCTGTGGTGTTTCACAGCTACTTGTCCTCCGTGATTACCTGTTCCGGAGAAGCACTGCTTGCCATACACTGCGGCTAAACACCTGACAGCGCAGATGTGTCATATAGTAGGACTGCATCTCCTACATGTAGCTCACGTCAGGCGGCGAACCGCTTTCAATATGCTTGCAGCCCTTACAGGCATTCGTCACCACTGTTTCCAGAACATGCAAGCGAGAATTCGCGCTTGCCTTCGGCCACTGATACACCGATCTAACAATATGAATTCGCTGCTCGAAAACTCAATTCCGGCCGGAACAATAACGAGTAGTCGGGTCTCTGTACCTCAAAATTTCGATACTCATCAAATATGGGCACTACTGGACGATTGTTTTGCGTAAATGCTGTATACGCGTCGAGGCCGCTGGTGTGCCTCACACTCGTCTCAAGGATCAAGGTGCGTCCTGATTGGTCGCGGCTTCAACGACCAGCGGATCATTCGTCCACGCACCTAAAGATGGCGCCACCGCTTTTAAAGGTGACAATAGAGTATGTACTTCTACCGAGTCGTGTTCTCACTACCGTTGTTATTGTCCGTAAGGCTCACTGTTGATTGAAACCCGAATAGAGAAACAGCGGTAAGAATGCTTTTTCTTTCATAATCTGCCAGTGAGATACGAAAACTAGTACGCGCCAGATGGGTCTCAACCTTCTTTTGCACATCTCACCCCCATGATGGACTTAGACTGTGTTCAGTTACCATTTGATCTATGGTTTGGCAAACGATCAGCAACCTTTCTACAATCCGAAGCTTGTAGCCCTTCCTTTGGTTCTGAATCTACCCCTGCTGCGTTAGCACCCTTGTTGCCACGTGTAACGCCATAACACCCCCTTCTCTCCACAAAACTGGTAAACACCATCATGGATGGATCAGACGACACTGGGTGGGAACCTCTAACCAGAAACGTGAATCTGAAATGAGGCGACACAACCACAGCTCTGATCTAGATCCCTCTGCCCCGGAGAGCTTCATGCGCTTAAGGACCCAAATTTGAACGTGTGGTATCTCACCGTCCTGACTGATAGATCACGACGTATGAATGGATGTATTGAATCGAGCCGGTTGGTCGAGCAACTACCAAAAAGACTGAAGGGAATATAATCCGAAATGGGGTGACAGTATGACTTTGGGCAGGGTCCAGTTTCACGAATTCAGTGACGTTTGTCGAAGGTACAACTATCTTCGGACAGTAGTTAATATTGCTAAACTAATCGGATTGCCTTCTTCGAAGGAGGTCACTTCTAACACTTTGGAAACGATTGACAGCGGAAACTCTGCATACTGTGAAAACATGACGGCCGTTGACTTGAACAATAACTCAGTCTGTTGTTCCCCTTGTAGGGGCGGCCGCGACCTTACGGGCTGCACGTGTTTTGCTGCTCAGTCCATAAAGCAACGCCGCAATACGGCCAATATCAAGACTATGCTTCATCCGGATGGGGGCCAATCAGATGGTCAAGTCATGTGGGGTCCATTTTGAGTGTCCAAGGTCTGATTGTGGTGGGGATCACCGCACTACAACGCGTGACGATGTGTTGACACGTGCGTCCAGGACAGGTAAACAGACCGTACGATGTGGGGCATGTTCTATCAGTCCAAATGGTGTTTTTTAGGCTTTGTGCCTGTTCGGCAGGTGAACCAAATGTGATACGTGCAATATACGTACCCGTACATGGTGGGTCAAACGCCACCTCAATAGACGAAAGACCAGCTCACAAACGTAATTTGTCGGGTAACCCCTGTCGACTCTCTATTCACACCCCGCACAGTATCACTATGATACCGTCACGGGTTGGTATTTGGGGTTCAATCTGTAGAATCATCTTATGCTTTTGGCAATTTATCAGCTGTATAAGTCGAGAGATCGCCCAAATTGAGTTACGACCGTGACTGATTTGAAGAGTTTGAATGAGTGGACATTTGAGACAAAAGTGATGATGTTCCCTGTAGGCGCGATCATCCTGAGGTCCACTAAGTACTGAAGCCAAGTCTGGGAGCCATGAGGTAACAGTACGCTATGAGAACAGTTCTTGGCTAGTCTCAGATGTGGAACTCGTGTTGCACTTCGAATAGGCAAGCGTTCAAGCCTCGAGAGTTTTTGTTGATGCCTCTGAAAGATGAAGTTCACCCGAGGTTTAAGTTGTAGTTTGTTTCGCAGATGACCCCGATGGAAACACTTTGATCATGCCTAACTGCTGTAATTAGCATGCGTACAAATTTTTATCTCCACCCCAGTCCTTGCATAGCTCTCGATGGTCAACTGCGATTTAGGCTGAAAATGAGCCTCACGGAGACGAGACTCGCTCACAGGTATAGTGCTCATAAGTAGAATCAACCCAAAAACTTCGTGTTCATTCGACCGAAAATCCACTGATGTATATTTTTTATAGAAAAAGAGCGAAAAATGGAGACATGCACGG
Organism: Paragonimus westermani; assembly: GCA_008508345.1. Classification (NCBI taxonomy): domain Eukaryota; kingdom Metazoa; phylum Platyhelminthes; class Trematoda; order Plagiorchiida; family Troglotrematidae; genus Paragonimus; species Paragonimus westermani. The sequence continues at coordinate 40,789 of QNGE01002841.1, read as the reverse complement.
TGCTATATATAACTTTTCCCTACGACATTAGAAGGATGAAACCATTTGAGAAAAATGTAGGAATTCCAACCACAATTCTTGGAAACTGCTGACCATCTGACCGTTGGGCTAAAGCTACTGCGAGCAATATCAACCAGGGTTTTCAAGCCGGAATGAGGAGTTGTGGGCGTTTTGTGACGCTTGAGCTGCTAAAGTCACGATCTATTAAGGGTATGATGAATGTCAGGGTCGATGAAAGGATCAAACTAAGGGTTGATACGCACAACTCTAAGTTTGCCATTGCTCACTGTGTCATGTGATCCGCTGCGATCGACCACAAAGAACTTGGATACTCGCCTATTTGTGCGTATTGGTCCGAAGTATAGTGTTTGGAGAGGGGCCTAAACGGCATCAAGGCGAACGGAAACTCACTCTTAAAATTCCAGAATGGAATGGTTTTTCCTGTTTGGTGATTGAATTGATGTGTTGGAGCCGGATTCCTGCCGTAGACGACTCCAACTTGTGTGCGGATGTGATGACATCAAAATTAGTTTGGACGGCGTCTCACCAGAAAGGCAAAGTGCCTTAGCGCGAACTAAATCTGCGGTCGTGGGAACACTATCTTTGTTAACAGTCAGTCACATTCCAAGGGTGGTAAAACGCAGGTGTTCAGTCCAAAGCTGGGGGTCTAGCTGGGTTTGTAAAGCAGCCTTCAGTTGACGGTGGACCAATTCGACCGGACTATTTGCCGTCAGACAGTATGCGGTGGTTTCGATATGATTGGCTTCTAACAATTTGCTGAAGGCTCCGAACAGGGAGGATTAAAATTGTGTGTATTCAACATTGGTTACAGCCGTTGGATCATCTTGGTCTGAGTTCCACCCACCCATGAACGCTGGCGCAAATATTTTCGCATTTGTGTTGGTCTGAAATACCGCAGCTGCCATCTGTTGAAGAAGCGGACACGCGTTAAGATATAATAATAACATATTTAATGAAGTAGCGGTCCAACTATTTTAATATGGACATGACTGAAACTCGCGTCTGGGTTAGCTACACTACCGGGGGCTAAGATGATGTGCTTGTGAACTTTGTTACGTTGCTAACCAAAGCAAGTTCTTGGCCGTTTTCCTATGTCCCTATGCATGACCGCCTGTGCAAATCGGCGGGAATTAGCTGGACGGTGGCACGAAAGCGAAGCTGAGACATACAGTGGAGACCGTTAAAAAGAGAACGTCTGCGATCTATTGGCGTCTCGTGAAGGAATGGAACTACCAGCTTTCAAGCGGAGCGGTATACATGCACGTTAGCAGCTGCTCCCTCCGGCTGACTTGGCCAAGAAACGAAGTTGATAGGAAAAAGTTGGAAAGGTTCACGAAAAACTTGTAGTGTAGTGAGGACAGACGATCGCACCATACTACATACACCATTATTCAGTAACAGCATGGTTCGAAATGATCGCAGGGTAAATATGGGAGAGATACGGGATGGATCACTAGTGGGCAGCATCACGTACAATGGCTTACGCCACATGACGGAACTAAGACATGGTGTCCAAAGCGACTGGAGCATCCTCAGACGAGTGCGGTGTGCAAATGAGCGTTTCTGTTCGTAGTCCAGTTGAGACGTATAAGTCGTGTGTTGGTTTCCCCCAAATAACCAACTTCTGTGCCACCCGCCTTCTGGGTTCACAACAATTTGTGCCGTGGCCATGATACGAGAATTAAGATGCCGTAGCCGCAGCCGTTTGACGATGAGGACATTCGGAGTTTTCTGGAGGAATTCGAGGACGTGGCGGAAAGCGGTCGGAGTGACGGCGGACCGGGCAATGCTGGTGGCCCTGCGGATGCTGCTCAAGAGCAAGGCGAAGGCGGTGTTGGATGCGGCGCGAAGAGGCCCTGCGTAACTGGAGTTGGCCGACACGAAGGAGGCGCTGATCGCCGGGTTCGACACCCCGGTCGACTGCCAGGAGGCAATAAGGCGGTTCAAGGGCCCCCGGCTTGGACCAGGAGGCAGCAATGTGGTCTACGCCATGTCCTAACGGCCAGCGTTGTCAAGAGCCCTGCCACATTTCGAACAAGACTCGAAACAACTCCTGATAACGGCACAGTTCTTGGACCGGGTGCCACCAACAGTCCGGGAACAGCTCAGGGTTACTGTCATCACACAGCTCATGACGCTGGAACAGTTAGCCGATGCAGCTCGACAACTGCCGGTAGAAAATGCCGCGACAGTCACCGAGATGGAGGCGAGCGACCGAGTTAACTGAATGACCTTCGATGCGCGGTTGAAAAGTTGACTCAGAAAATGGCGGCTTTGAACGTGAAAATGGAGGAGAACATTAGCGACATCTGTTACGGATGGTGGAGAAGATTTTGCCCACTCGGCAAGGAAAGTTCGTACCAAAATAAACGTTTCATCTATTGTTCTTTGTTTGAGAATGGAGATCCTGTAACAGGGGCGGTTGATAAGACAGCTGTTCGGGCTAGGTTAGAAGTCAATGGTGGCTTGGAGTACTGTTTGATTGACACTGGGGCCGTGGTTTCGTTGACTGGGCCGAGGTCACAAGATTGTGCGGTCGTGTGCGATTGCAGTTCGAACGGTCGAAGGGTTTACTTTGAAGGTTGATGGTCTGGCAGAATATTGTGTTCGAATCGATGGTCAGGTAGTCAAACAACCGTTCGTTAATGCTCCCGACGCACGTCAGACTATTTTGTGGGTGGACTTCTTTGACCGCGTTGAGGCCGTAATGAATTTGAAGCATGATAAACTGGTAACGAAGTATGGGGTGGTTCCACTTGTAAGAAAGCAAGAAACCCAGTTCGGACAAATTGAAGTGAAGGTACCCCGAGCATTGCCAACTTTCAAAAGTCAGTTGCTGAACGCGGTAATATGCGAATTTCAGGAATTGTTCACTGCGAATCAGGAACCGTATGGCTACTGTGACTGGGTTGAACAGGATGTCCCCATCGCGTCGAAACGACAAGAGACAGAAGTTTTCTCAACTGCTTCACCAATGCAAGGTTCAAGCTATGGTAGTTCTTGCTTTTGCGCCTAGCGATACAGGATTTACTGGAGCAACCGAAACACTGAGGCAACCATTCGGAAGTCTCCATGAAATTATTCAAGCTGTGACCAAGGGTGCATCTGATAGCCCGAGGCTTGCTTTGAGAGATATTTCGGGCCTTCAGCGGTCTGCTACCCGAATGAATGGGTGCTAAACGGTGCTGTCTCAATGGGACCATTCACCCAAGCTCAACTGCTTTTGTGTTTCGTGGATAGACTTCTCTGTTCCGTGCAAGAGAAGTGGGCAGAAGTAGCCGATTCCGCAGTAAACACTGGTCGGGAGTTTTCTTTCAGCTACAAACATGAGTTTATAGAGAGAGGATCTCAGTTTCTGGTCACCTGTACGGTAAACGTATCGCCCGACCGGTCCATGGCCGCATCATTTGAAAAGACACCATGAGCTTCCGCGAGGATTTTTGACGAATATCCGTGTGTCAGCTACCGTTGGAACGGCAAGTGAGCCGCATCCACGGAAAGTATGCTGTGACGACAATGAGTTGCCTACGTTTCGGCAATATGGAGGCGGTTCATTAGAGGGACGATGTGAGGTTCTAATAGGGCGCAAACGACGCTTTGTTGGTCTGTTGACAAACCACAGAGCCAAGTGTTGCAGAGTCCGTGTATAGTGCACACAGTCCATCTGTGGAGGGCAACGTCGTACTCTGATGCACGCTGACCCCGCGCTCTTAGTGTCTGAACTGGAAGCGATAAAGGCGAGCTGTGGATCCACCTAATTGTATGATGAAGGGCTTCATCTTGGTTTCGTGCCCGTCAGGTCTAGTGGGACAGTCAGGACGATGGAAACGTGCTCTTCCTGATAAACGTTCTGAAAACACACTCAGATGAGTCGCTAACTGAGTGATTGAGGTTAGCAGCAAGCAAGCGAACGGATACTATTAGATGTCAAAAGCAGAGTTGGGATGTTGAGTCATCGGATGATGGAAGTGGAATGAGGGTCGACAGGTCTATTACCGTCGGCAGGCTCCCGGTTTTACCTGGCCAGTCCACCCATAACCTCGTTGGGGGGAGATAAAGTTGACCTGGTAATTGCCTTTCACATGCTGGAGGCAAGTTTGATAGTAGACCAACGGGCAGAGAGCAGACGTCAGCTATATGCTGCAAAGACCGTCCTGGTCTGGACTTTCAAAGGCCCCGTTTCACCGCCAACACGTGGCAAGGTTGAAGTTCATTGTTTGAAAAGTGCTCAGCTAGAATTATTGGTTCAATGCATGTCGGGAGTGAGGCACATCGAACACGGACTGCCTATTAGGGTGGCTTCACTGGTGATCAACAAGCTTCACTTAGAGTCCACTGCTACGCCCAAGGCTGGTTAGCACGAGATTGGCTTGTGGGGTGGCCTGAGTGTACAGGTCTCTCCGTTAACCAACGAATGACTCAAAAACGCATTGTCTGACTAGGTAAGAGACTTTTCCACGACTCAGGATGAGCACAGGAATACAAGGGGATTATTAACACACTTCATGCCCAAGGTTATACGGCGTGCGTTGAGATCAGTATGGATAAGGTCCCTCCCAGGTGTTACCCACCCACCACCCGATGTTGATTACAAACAAGCCTGTGAATGCACGAATCGCATTTGACTGCGCTGCGAAACACAGCACGACCCTGTTGCAGGAGCCGTTTCTGGCGAACCTAGTGAGCGCAATTTACGGTTTCACAGGGGTTCAATAGTCTGTAGTAGTCTTGCCCTCAGACACAGAAATAGTGTTTTCGCAGTTAAATGTTCTCGAAGGAGAGAGGTTGAAAATGTGCACCTTCTGACGGAACAACCAGTCGGTGTCCAGCCCACGGGACACGTATGACATCATGGTGTGGTGTGGGGTTGATTTATCGCACTTACCTTAGTCATGTGCGGTCGAGAAGATTGTGGTCGATTACGAGTGTCCATTTGCAAATGAGACTATTCTGGGTTCAGTCCATTGAGAAACGTTGCAAGTGGATTACACATTGCTCGAACAACCGCTGGGTTTATTATTATGTGTAGCGCTAACCCTGCGATCCGCTTGCAGAATAGCTAGAAGCACAGCCCAAAGGAACGGAGTTCACTCTGCCTGCCCTCAAGGCTAAAAATCCCACTTTCAACGTTCTTACACTAAAGTATCACTAGGTTTTAAATAAATTACAACAGGCGGTCGCAGCCCACAACAACAGTGGTTAATTTAACCGGACTTTAAAGAACTTTTCTCCTTATCGAACCTCCTCCCCAGTTTCGAATCTTGCTTATTTGAGGACGTTATTCATGAGAACAGACCTGTATATATACAACTGGAAACGGTTAGTACTGTGTGGCATTACGTCACGTGTCCTTCGAACGTGCCCAAGCCAACAATCAGACTATCAGAGGTTTTGGCAGGGGATTCAAGTTTTACTAATAACCCTAGAAGCGTTGATCTTGTACTGAATTATTTTTGAAGCTCGTAAGCAAAAAATAAACGTTTATAATCAACACAAAGTTATTGATACATATATATAGATATTCGTAATACTCTGACCACTCTGAAACGCGTGAACTTTATGCTTAAAATTTTTTGGCTTTAAGAAGAAAAACCATTTTGTTCATACACACCACATGATCGTAGTAACATGTCGCGTTGTTCCTCGTATACATTCCCTCGTTTCGAACTCCCTTGGTTAACCCTTCAACAATTTTTGCCTGTTGAAAAAACATCGATTTCTATTCATATATCGGTTATGTAGAGCAAAATTTTATCAAAGTTCATTGGTAATTTCCGGCCGGTAAAATCTGTCGATAAGCCTGCCAGCATACTACAGTCCATTAACTGGCGTAAACGTAACCATATTCCATGTAAGCATTTGTCAAAAAGTTTCATTTCGAACTATTCGTCATAGTCCGTGTGATCGCTTCATCTTTTCCCACTGCGTCTCATTCTTGATCCTACAAATATCCATTATGCCCGAGAATATCTTGCAGCGCCTGAAAACTCAAAATTCTGCGCTGGCCAGAAGTTTCGTAGAAATTACGAACTCTAGTCATTTTCGGAGCCACTGACGGAAGTCTTCCAAGAAGTCCGTTCATTTGGTCACACGATTTCGATGTCACTTTTCTTTCCCGGGAAGTTCTTTTAACATAAGTTCCGCGTTTTTCACATCGAATGGCGAAGTGCTTCGAACTTCCACTCGCATAATTCTCCAAATAATTTACTTCATGTGGCCTTGAATACAAGTCCGGACCTCACCTACTCAAATGTTGAGTGACACTTCAGCAGCCTTTTCCTGGAACCTCGTGAAACATGCGAGCTACCGTGTTACCAACAACTATGGCGGACTTTTGCAAACTGCAATTACCCGCTTGCATTGCGTGGTTAGCGGATCTGTTGGAAAGTACTTCCTGGACGCCTCTGAAATCCAACTTTCCTTCTTGGCTCTTCAATGTACAACTCACCCTAAGTTTTGTGAATTAACCCTGCCTACTCACCCGTACATATCATATTACTCGTTTCGAGGTCACTGTGTGAATCAATTTTTTTATCTGGTGTGCTCCACCGGAGGTGAACCCTGGCTGTTCTGTTGACATTTTTAACAGGACTTACGACATAACTTTCCATATTCATTTTGTAGTGCTTGTTCAATTTTGGGAATTATATTTGTGACTTGCGGCGCACTTTACTGTTGACATCAACTAGTAAAGTTGAGTTGTGCAGCCGATTATTTTCACACACCACATTGCTAACAGACAAGTATCATGAAACCTACAATCAGGGTCTCGTTCTAAAATCAGTGGTTGTTATTTCTTCGCACGCTGTTCGAAGACGGTTCGGTCGTAACACCTCTCTCCGCATGCATCCCTTGTTGACATATCCACGTTTTCTACACCGTATTATTATTATTATTGATGTATATCGCCTGGAATTTCGTGCAGTGATCGCGCTTACTGAAACAGTTTACCCATTGATAACTTGAGAAACATACATTATCGTTGTCTATTAATTTGTCTGCGTGCGCCGTTTCGAGTGATTCTTAGCGGACTAACGTATTTTCTACCCACGAATCTGGTAGTCTCTACACGCCTTTTGGCCACCGACCAACGTGCCTGAAAAGCATCCCTTTCATAATGCTCATAATGTCCATAACGCTTAATTAACTGTCTGGTAGTGGAGCGCCTTTCCACCAACAATCGCGAAGACTTATCATGTATGATTAGCACACTCCTGTTTTTGAGCACAATAATCGGGACTAAAAGGCACTGCTTTATGTACGAGAGCTATTTGTTTGATGTTGCCTACGCTTTTGACCGACCACCCCTGGACCCGCACTCTCTTTTTGCACTTATTTTAGTAAACGTACCTCGTGGCTCGCACTTTTTGCTGTTACTATTTCTGCCTTGTATCAGCGGCTCAAAAAGCTGACCTTCAGTAACCCTTTGTTTTATGCGGATGACACCAAAATTGTCAGCCAAGAAGATCCAAGTATTGTACCAGCTGAGCACCGAGCTGTCAAACAACGGTTGATAGACTGGTGCTCTTCCACCAACGACAAGTGTGCACGCAGGTAACCGGGTGCAGGTTGTTAAGAAGTAGCCTCAACATATATTGCTAAAGATCTGGTTGTCTTCAACAAAGTAGACCTGAAGGGAAATGTGGTTTCCATTTCGCCTGTTCATATCTTTCCACCACAGAGAAGCAACTGAAAGGGCCACGCAGTAACGACCGTAATAAATAACGGACATTCTTTATTCAGAAGAAGGAATCCATCCGGAAACTTCGCGGAGTCTGTGTACAAAATTTTCTCGGATATTATAAATCACTGGTGTGTAGTGATTTTCGAAATCGACTGAATTAGGCTTTCACAGCAGGCCACCCAGGAAGGTATTGGAACTTTGCATTCATACATCTGTTTCTCACTAGGACATCCTTCGTGTTCACTTGTTGAAGGAAAACAGTTATGGTAGAATTTATTCCCATTTTCTGTCTTTATTCCGAGGGTCCCGTTAGGCTGTTTTCATTTTTGTGAATCAGAGCCGTCTGCAAATTTAAAAGAAGTGCACTTCAAGACTTCGACCTCTCGACGGAAACTCTTCTTAGCTATGTGGTGGCCCGCTGGAATATGCTGTTGGCTGTTGCTACTATTGCGTCCTCCAACTTCAGGTTTAGGGTGTCGTCCGATCCGTTTGTTCTCAGACGGAGCGACCACCGCATAGTTCATTGGGATTTCTCCCGTTCACTTATGATACTGTTATCTTAAACAGCATTGCTACACCCTTTTTCCATTATTACTATTTTGGAAAAATGGACACTTGAATGACACCAGGTGGATCCTGGGTCAAATAGGGAGATGGGCTCCCAGCCTCTCATCCGCGTTTCAGCCACGGAAAACTTAAAAATTTGAAATGTTTCCACTTCAAACAAGATTGCATGACCTGGGACTTTTGCCAGGAGAAGTTCAAGTGCTTGTATGCTAGCCGTTTTAGTATCCTCGTTTGTTACAAAAACGAAAGATGGTAGAGTTTCATATCACTTCATTATAAGTCCATTCGACGTTGTGATACTTCTTGTCACCAGTCGTCTTGGAGCTCACTACATGAGCTGAAGTATAAGGCTCAAAGACCCCAGAATCAAAAAGTTTGTTACCTTTGATATCCAAAAGGCCTCCGTTTATTTGAAAGTTGATCATTGAAACCGAGTTGTAGCGCCAATCTTTGGTTACGACAGGTACCAAAAACAGAGTTAAACTACTAATTTGTTTTTTCTACGCAAACGAGAGCACAATAACGCTTTGGAACGATTCCTAGAAGCGTGATTCGTAGTCAAGGATGAAAGGCCGCTGCGGTGGTTGATAACTCCTTAAGACTCTGTGGCGGAGTGTTTATGGATGTGTGTCGCGACGTATTCGGCCACTGTTAGCCCCAACGATAAGGAACACACCAGCCTAACCTACGCCATAAAAGAAATATATCGAGAGAAATCATCATCCAGTTGTCGAAGGTTGAATACACATATTGTAAATCAAACGCCTGAGTAATATTTCTTCAGATAATTGGCCGCTTTGAGGTAAATGTCTTCTTTGGGTCGGCGTATACGGCTTGATGGGCATACTCGCGTAAACATTTTCTATCATACCCTTACAATGTTTTCAACATATTTTGTCGGAAGGATTTCTTTCTGACGCTCCACAGTGAGCCATTTACTCTTTTGCTGTCAACTACTGACAATATTCGAAACTTCACTGCCCAGATCTTCCTTCAGATCAATTTTTGGGATGTCTACTACACAGATCAAAATACGGAGCGCAAAGCACCACCACAGTCTTCGCTGAGAGACACGTATAAGCACCTGTCATTTCTAGAGAGACTGCACTCGTCAACCCGGAGAATGACTCGATGGTCAACGGGGATCGTCCGTCTTCAAGAGGTACGAACCCTCGGCATAGAGAATAATGTCGCCGGGAATACCACCCGGAGGTTTGCCGATGTAAAATACGAATAACGCTGAACCAAACACTGGTTGTTCATTAACGCCTGCGGGGATCTGAAACAGTAGTAAATGGCCCGGCGCGGTTTCAAGTCGTCACATTTACCACCAACGCAGAAGGCAATTCAGCGTGAAATCTGCCTTCAACCACCACAAGTTCCGAGCGATTATCAGAGCAAGCTTAATGTACACGGCCAGAAGCCTTCTTGCAGCCCAAAATGATGTCATGTGAGATCAGGGTGCGATGCTTGATTTCTGCCTGGCTGTGCACACATAAAAACGGTTGCTGCACGCAACTGACTCTGATGGAAGCCATTCCAGGCAAGCGAATACAGTTGCTTCCCAAAGAGATGTATAGGAACGGCGGGCTTCCACAAAAGTGGGATGGCGAACGGGCTGAATAGCTGATACCTATCAGCGTCAAGCAGATCGCTCGTCTTGAGGGTAAGCTGACCGTGACTCCTTTCGTGCGCCGTAAGTATACCCGCCCGCAGAGTCTTTCTGAATAATTTGTGAATTGGTCTTATCGTATCGTTGGTTGATTCTTCAGGAATCCCAAGGCAAATTCCGTTCAGCTCCAACTTGCTGTACGGATGAACCATCGACAATGGGTCTTCAACTTCTAGTGCAGTAAAGCATGTAGTTGTGGGTGACCAAAAATATTGAACAAATAGGATAGGAAGTCGGCCCAGCCATGCTAAAAGAAAAACTGCTGTCTATTAAGCACTGAATAACTGACGACCATTGTGGATCACAAGGTTCAGTTCCCGACATTCCCACAGGAGTGGTTAAAGGCCTGCACTTCCTGTCCGGCACGCATGTTTGAGCAAAAACTTCTTCTTGCGTGAAACACCGCCTTGGCGCTCTTACGGGACTCTTGCTACCATTTTTCTATGCTGTCCGGAAGTTGTTCTGTTCCGTTCGTCCCCTGCAATTGTTTGCCTCACTAGTAAGTTATAATGATCGTCAGTAAGGTGACGTATTCTACGCGGAATGGCTGAGCACCAAGAAGATACACAGGTTGCTCCATATTATTAGTCTGTCCTACTTTCGAATTATTTCAAATCACACGCCAGATGTTTTATCGTGGAATCGTATTTGGGAGAGTGTAATCCGAAATAGCGCTCCATATCTTTAAGATCAAACCCTATTGGAATTTCGAAATCTATTATTCTCTTGCTTGTTTGATGATCACTCTACTTCCCAGGTGACTGAAAAAGAATCTGAACAGAAAAATGCAAGATCGTGACGTTGGTTTATTCCTCGCTTTTCATTACTCACAGAAAATTCAAAAATCTGTCTGCACATCCTCATTGGAATAGTGTTGGCCGCATTGTCTTGAGTACACTGAAGCCGATCACGATGAAGATTTTTTGGCTTACAATAACGTCATCACTTCTGGAGCTGTTGCAGTGATATAAAACATAACTAACCTCAACATGAGTGTCATTAGTGGATCTTAATTGTTAAAAACATGGATCCTTACATTTGTCGGAGAACAGAAATTCCTTAACGACCGTGGGTTTTTGATGACGCTAACTAAGTATGATCATAGAATTCCTCACTTTTCCTTCGGTAAAGTCGGCCTGGGAAACCTGGTATCCTGAGACGTTTAATCTGCTGTCACTAATATCAACCATGAGCCAGTTATTCTCAGAAACAAAGTATGATGTTCACCATCGTGGATCGGCTGCCTGACATCCGTTAATTTAGCGGATATACAGACAACTTGTATACATGCAGTTACAAGTAGATTTCACTTTGTGTTTTGGAGAAGCAGAAAAGAAAAGTAAAAAAGAGCCTGGAAAAGAGCGCTCAAAATTGAAAAAGAAATTTTAGATGGCGGCGGGTTTGGGCACGGTTCGTGTTCCTTAACTGCACAAGAGGTCTTTCGGCGCTATTGCAGTCATGCCACGTGTATCTGAATAAGCATTAACGCCCCACGGGTTGTGATCTCTGTTTTTAATTTTTGTTTCTTAATGTGAAAGGGTAATTGCATATTCTCATTCGGGACAAAGCTAGCTGCCTCCCACAAGTTGGCGCCAGAGCTTCAAAGAAAGTGGTAAGTTTGACTTTTTGGAAATGCCACAACGTTGTTCCATGATTTATCACAGGCGACCCCAACAAACCTTTTTGGATTTTCAGCCTTCGGCAGAAATTCTTTTGCGGGTGGTTTTTCGATAGACATTGAAGCAGGTAGAAAGATGGAATGATGTTGAAGTTAGCTCTTGTCCCCAGCGCTTGCGCCGGAGCTTAGAGTGCCGGATTCTGTCAGATATCAACAGATACGGCGTCTGAGTTTTCGTCACAAGTCCTTGTGTATACATTATCAGACGGAGAAATATAGCTCGATTTCTCAGCTGTAGTCTAAGGGCGGCTTTGATGTAAGCTGCAGTTTTGTCTTCTAATGACGTCTTTACAGTTCTTGAAAAGATAGGCCGTCAATAAGGTCTTCTGGGCGGGAACTAGCTGGTTCCAAGTCAAGTGTCTTTGGGCTCAGCTCAAATGATAAAGTCGACAGAAGGCGAAACGACGTTACGGTGAACTTGGCGCTCAAGTTCGTGATCTGAAACTCCATGAACCTACAATCAAATGAATGGAATAAAGCATATCCAGCCGTTTTGAATAAGTTATATGTGTAGGGAGAGCCTCCTTATTCTTTTTTACCCCTGTGAGCCTTATTGACTGCCTTCGCTGCTCCTCCAATCTGTGTTGTTGGAAAGGCCACTAATTTCTTAATCACTGCACCACTGTGGGTAAAATGACCATAAAACAACTTAGGGGCTACAATTTCGATTTTGCTTCGAACATACGGGATCGATACTTACTTATCGCAGTTCATATGAAGGAAATCTAAGGAGCTATAGAACCCAGAAAGGTTCTGCACTTTCGCTTGCTGGCGTTCTGTGTCCCAATACATTTTGTGACTACTACGTGGGAAGCATCGAGCACCGCGGCACTTCTGCCTTCACTGAACCTGGAGCTCAGGCAGGAGAAGTGGATGCAAGAAAATACCAACCAATTATACTGCCTTTCGATTATGTCAGTGCATTTTAAGTAGTATCACTTCTGATCCGCTTCGCATTGTTTGCCGTTTTTAACAGATGTCATGAATCCATGACAACCGGTGGATGTACGCTGAACTTCGTCGTCCATGGACCGGAAGTCGGTCAGTCCCAAAAAGAAATTGGCTCGACATGGAAGAATGTAAGGTGTGGACAACAACCGAAAGATACCACAACAAACAACCGAACAATAGGTTACAAGTCAACTATTAACAGCGATCGTGTACGGCCTCTGATGCACACTAAATAGCTGATCAATGCAGGAAAGTTTGCGGCAAAAGGCGAATTATTCGCGAGTGTAGGTATCGTTTCTACAGGAGGCAAGTGTAGTTCTCTCTACGGTACAGTTCTGGTAACATTCTTGTGATGCGCTTTCCCATAGCTGTCTTTTGTCGGTTTCGTTGTCTTGGTTAGATTACCGCTGAAATTACTGTGCTTAGTCTGGTTACAGCCAAGCTGGTTAAGGTCTGGCTCTAAATTTTGTCATCCTCCCGAGATGAACTTTATAAATCTTTTATAATTATTCTGGCTACTACTGCCTGTTCACCCACTGTTCATCAGTGCGGCCTCTGAAATTCCCTAAATCCCAGAAACACAGGCTCCTCTGTTATAGCTTGCTTTGAGTAACTTACAGCTCCTATCACTCCTTAATTAGCTAGGAAGCCCTTTACCCAAACCAGCTTTGTCTTCTTGTTTAATTGGATTTTAGCCACTTCATCATTTTTTTCTTCAGATTAGTACCCAATTGTTCAGTTTGCCTCGCAGGCACACTATTTATTCACGTTTTCAGGGGTTGCCGCACTGGTGTTGTGAAGTCCGATATCTCAGTATGATTGCCTTATTAGTGCCTACCAAAACCGCTTCTGCGAGCACTCTTTCAATCCTTTCAGAGAAGTACTTCCTCTGCTGTCACCGGATAGTAGAAGACTGACTGGCTGGTCGGATTATGGGTCATTTGGTGCGAACATTAATCATTATCAAACAGTCCGACAGTTTCAAAAATCTCCAAAGTGTGGAGCAGGTTAAATGTCCTTCAACGTGGGCCGTTGTTCGCGCTCCTCGGTTATGATAAGTAGGCAGTTGACAAGAATGACGAAGGCCGACAACGGGGACTCCGGCACTCTTCCGTCAGTCGAAGCCACGACCATGTTTCGAGAAGCACTTCCACTTCAAATGGGAAGCAGATGGACAGAAAAAGGTCCACTAACGTTTCGTTCCTAACCTTGACTCCGAAGCTTGACACTAATTCATTTATTTTGAACGTCTCAAACTTCGAGCCGAATACTTTTGGATAGGGCTTTTGTTTGTTGGGGGTTTCTTAATCTTAGCATAGGTTCGTAATTGGGCTAGCCACCGTGATGGTAGTTGCCTCGTCCAAAAATAGGGTCTATTCAATGCAATGCGCCATGCTAATCAGACCGATTGAGACGTGTGATACTCGATAATAGCGTGTACGTTTCTCCAACGAACGTTAAGTAACGCACGTGTAACCAGCGACGCTAAGATATTAAAACCAAATCATGTCGCTGGAAACGTCGGACTATTGGCACAAATAATATAATCAGTTACAAAACAAGCCTCAATTCGTTTGCGTTGGTTGGGTAGAACAATGTTTGGCCGCAATAGGCCGTCAAGTGTCCAGAAGGCACTAGAAGTACAGGCACAAACGACCAACGGTCAATTACGAACCGACCAAATACAATCCGATTGGTCTGATGTGTGTCTAAATATCCGGACTTTGGACAGACCGATTACCTGGCGACGGTTTAATGACCGACCGTACTCACAGGGGGTAGGGAGGGTGAGAGTGACAGAAAACAATAGGTGTCTGACAGGTGGGTGAGAGTCAATGGTTGGAGGGGGCCGGCTGAAGGAATTAGTACCCTCAAGCATGTGTTGTGAGAATAACAAAAACAAGCGTGTAGTTGGATTGGGCCACGAAGAAGGACGCGACAGCGTCAGTCGAAGGGAATTTTGATCTTCAAAAATGACCTGCATAGGAATTTTAAATAGTCAAGGAAATCGTACTTGAACTAAAACTCAAGCAGGTATTAAGGGGAAACCCTGCTACTGGTAGCAGTGAGCAGTCGATATTTATGAGCTGAGAAGCCGAATTCATGGATATACACCAGCATTAAAGAACACGGTCTGCCGGTGACTGGTAGTGTTGTCACATGCAGATTCACAATTCATACATTAATTAGCGCAATACGGAACAAGTAAATTGTCGAATAGCAGAAGGCATGGCAGTGAGACTGTTCGTCCGATCTTGACGAGTTAGCTTTAGCGGGACGTGTGGATCGGTCCCCTGCTAAAACTTGTATTGTGTCGAGTTTTGGAAGAGCGGTGAATCCAGTAGGTTTTCAACGCAAGAGGGTCAGTGCCGTTGCTGATGCCTTTTCGCTTCTTCCAGATTGGTCCTCTGTCTAGTTGTTGAGTCCCTGGATTTAGAGGGATGTGCGACAGCGATTGGTGGACAAACTCAAGTGTACGAAGAAAAAGGAGAGATCGTGGAATGAAGTTACAGATGGGCAAATATCAGACGTACAAGTCTCCAATTTCCTAAAACAACTCAAAGAACAACCACAACCAAAATTCACATGGGCTAAACCCGAATTAACTGTTATTCGCATCTAGTATATTAATCAGTAGCAGCAAACGTCAGAAGTTTCGGACGGAACAAAAGTATGAGATCAGTTGCTATGTTTAATTATTTCGTCTTCTATTTTACCAACCATGCCGACAGAGATGAACGACCCCTGATAGTAAACACCTGCCTAGAGGCAAAGTCGAACTCTTCACTGAATCGCTTGCTAACCATCTAAGTCCACACCGAGTTACGCGTAGTCCGATAACCTACCAAATGCCTTTCTCAATAGCCAACGGCAGGGAAGGTAATTTATCTTAGAACCGGTTGATGAGAAAGCGCCCGTAAGACTGTATTTAGTAGGGGATTAACTGAATCAACCTACAGGAAAATTAAATCACTCAGCTCGACTGCAAAAGTCTACAAAAACTGAACGAAGAATGTGCCAGCACAATTAAATGGGCAACTAAGCACTGCTCAGTAACAGGGGACAATGAAATGTGATTGAGCGCAAAGCGACTGTTCGCGCATGACGAAATAATGGGAATTGTAAATTACTCGAGCGGAATCATAAAAAGGAAAATGTCCGCCTTTGATAACAAGAATTTAATAGGGTCTAGACTGTATATTTCGTGATAATAGCTCATCGGTTCGTACGTCGAAGTTTCATTCGGATTTATGTTAATGCGAATCGGGGCCACAATAAGAAAACGGCGAGTCTGAAAACAAACTTTATTCGTTGACTTGCTCAGATTTCACAGACGAACTTCAACGCGGCAAGTAGAGGCCCTAAGTAGTTGGACATGAGAGAACCTTCAAAACCACCGCATGACAAACACCAAAGAGGACCAGTATCAACAGGAGCTACAGACGACCCTCCGAATGCAAACAATCGCCAGAGTGGTTAAGCGGCGTCCCCAACGGCATTAGCTAAAACACTGTTATCTTGATGAATGTAGACTACAGTAGTGAATATGGCGCGGATTCACTATAAAGCAACGCGTACATCTGCGATACCTACGCCAACACACAACCTTGATTTTAGTGGTTTACATTCAATTCACAATCACCAAGTAATGTGGACAGACAAAGTGGTACTACTGCAATAACTCTCGCGTTGCAGAGGATATGGAAGTTGGGGACCTCCACGGCGATCTAATTGCAAATATGAGTAAGGCAGACGGTAGCATTAGCTGATTTATGAACGAAGATGATTAGCGTGGTTTATTTAAGAAAAATAATAGAACCTGCGGCCATTTTCCAACGCTAATCAATGAATGGGCGGCCTTCTCAGAAGCAATACAGCGGCCTTCACAAAATCAACAACTTTTACCGGTTGATAAGTTTCACACAGGTCCCTTGTCTCCATCTTCTCACTGAAAAGTGTAAATCTTGATGTTTATCTTCCGTAGCGGTCTACATTAGCAGTATTCATGAATGGCTTCGTGAGTCAGTGCTGTACTCCTTCCACCGTTCCTACGTCTCTGATTTGGTATGAACTCCGGCCGTCATGAAGTGGCCGAGTCACGGCCGCGCATTCGTCCAACGTAAATTCTTACAAGCTCTATATCCCGGAGAGCAGCATTCCGTTCAGATGTGTACAATGATGCGTTGGTTCTTTGAGCAGCAGCAGCTGTGGTGCAAGTGGATAGCTTGAAGTTGAGCCCTGTCGATAACCATAAGTCCCGCCGGAACACCCAGCTGCGCCACCCGCATCAGTTTTTGTGTGCGTTGGCTCCCGGAAGTTCTTCAAATTCGATCGTTTTCTCTGGTAATTTCCATTTTGTTGTCTGCTGATGAACTCTATCCAAATTCACGTACACCTCCACATTGTCTGAGTTTCCAATCGGCCCCCCGTTGACTGTAGAGATTTGGCTCCCAGAAAATAGACAAGGAGCTAATTTGCTGACATGGAACAGGATCCGCAAAAGTTTTGGGACAAACCCTTGGGTTAATCTGATTCTCGTAGTAGTTGAACCTGGTTAAGGGAATTATAATCTGGGGATGATTTCCCATCCGACTCAAAATCCTGACAGTAGTTTTGCTCAGCAAACCTGAAGGAGGTCTGCTGTTCATCGAGTCAAAGGCCTTCCTGAAGCTTGCATGGCAGTTCCCTACCTCTTTCACCACCTACTCCCACGGCGGTTTTTCTGGGAAAACAATCTGCTGTGCAAGATGGGCTCTGTATAGAGCCATGCTTCTGGGAGGTTAAAAACTGATGCCTGGGATGGCGCGGAAGTCTGTCATAGGCTATATTTCTCGCCAGGTTTTGTGAGCTGGGTGTGAATTCCACGGGTCAATAGCACTGAAGTCACCTCTGCCACACTGCTTATGTGTGGGGTTGACCACAACTAGCGTCCACTCATTCTGGCAATCTAGCCCCTCGCAGTGACGCTCAAAATAGAAAAATTCGAAAATTCGCGAAGATGTCGGCCACATATTTCAATAAAGCCAGTTCCTCACCATATTGCTGCAACGCTCTTTGAATCTCGGAACCGATCAGCACTTTTCTCCGTGTCTTTGTTCGGTAGTAAACACACCTGCCATTGCACGCAGGCCCAGAGATGTAGCTGGCCGTGGAATTTTCGTGATGTTGCGAGCATGCACCTTTCCATGGAAAAGAAAATGGTCCAGGAAGCCCTTCTTATTTGCGCTGGCATCTGTATTCCCCTCATTTCAAACTTACAGCCCAGTGTAACTCGGGCTGACGAGCTGAACTGGATGCATTAGAGTATGTCTTGGAATATGTTTTTGCTCTCATTGCTCACTTCGGTCTGTAATCCATCCGGCGCCGTTTTCGTACTCAGTTGGCTGCCTCCTAAAAGGTCAAACCGTTCATGTGGAAGTTCTAGTTACTGTGATCACCCTGACCTGGAGGGGCACTCAATTTCCTTTTCGTCATGTCGTTCGGATGTCTGAGATAACTGGATCCAACACACGCGGTGTCTGCTTACTCTCTTATTGTGTACCTTAGTTTATCACTTGAATTGCGAGCCAGTGCCTGCTGGGACAACAACAGTGTGTCTTGAAAAAATTCGGAGAAGCATGCTTCTGTATCCGGTCGGAATCCGAGGTACCAAAACCAAATAACAGACGGAACCTGGTGGTGTGGGTCGTGAGTTAGTTTGGTCTGACATTTCTAAGTTAGCTTGATATCTTTCCATGCCACCGAGAGTAGACTTCAGCATGTGCGTGTCACCGTCATGATGCTTGTAGTGCTGTTGTAAAAAAAATAATCGCGCCAAGGTCAACAAGGTTAACAAGGTTAAATTCAACTCAAGTCATGCTGAAACTGGATTGACACTCAGAATTAAGTGTCTCTTTTGGGCATGTCGTCTTGCTGATTCGTCCGGTAGACTCATTGATCCCGAGGGTCACACCTTGTGCTATGTCCCAGTCACCGCTCTGAAGTGAGCCATCTGCGCTCCGCTCTCACCCTTAGTGTGTAGGCCGTTATAGTACACGCAGCGAAAGATCTGTTCACAATCGGCGGTCATTTGGCAATGTCTATCTCTTTTTCCTGGACAACATCTTTACTATGCTTCCGTTTGCTTCACCCATGGGAAACTTCCACGGCTGCTGTGCCTGGAATACCGCTGGTTTCGTTCTACTTGAGGCCATGCTTCCGTATGTCAAAAAAGAACACAACGCTGTAAAACTATTGGTCTTCGTGGCTGTGTTTAATTTTTCGCGCATCCAAAGCCGACTAAGATACAGCTTAGCGAGACGGTCGCCGAGAACTCGGGTTGATGGAACGTCCGTCCGTTGCCTGGCTAAGGTCTATTGGCTGCTCCTTTCTAAATTCCACGTGTTCAACCGCCGTCATAGTTCTTCAGGTGTTGACAACGTGGGAATATCCACCTAAAATATCTGTTACTGTAATGCCAGTTTGCACGATCTACCACTACCAGTTTTGCACCCTGGCAATTTTCTTGCCACCTACCTGTCATTCGGAATGTTTTCGTGGCCACAAAATCAGGAAAGCCGTTTAATTACACGGCGTTGACCAAAGGATACTGCACGATCACTCGTGTGGTATTATCGTTCTATTAACCATTATATTGCTTTCTCCCGCCCCTCGGTCAGGCGTCACAACTCCTCGCGTAATTACTCACGCTGAAGAGGTTTTACGAAACTCTAGTGCTTCGGAAAGCACTACCAGCAGTCTCACCTACTCTCATAAAGACACACGGCTTTCTTCGAGGCTTATGGTGTTAACAGTTTTACGTGCTTCCCCCCAACGTTTTAGCATTCCTTAAGAAACACTTTCTTTATGAGAAGAATCACGGTGGGCTGGTGGAAGTAAAATTTTCAGTCTGTTGAATGCATCACCAATACACTTCAGGTTTATATCTATGGTAGAAACTTCCACTTATATGTGCCTACCGGCCACCGGGTGCGTTTTTGGAGGGTGGACATGCAGGTTCCCACAGTGTGCATGTAGATGAACGGGCATAACCATCATCCGTGAGGTATAAGAAATGTGTACAAAGGAGCTTCACTGGTCACGGAAGATCGAATGGGCATATAACGTTACGGCAGAACTGTCTCGGAGCAACGCATCAAAAAACAAGGAATACCGACGTCAAAATGAGATCAAAGCAAAGATTCTACGGTCCCATAGGAAGGGCGATAAGGAGTGCAAAGTAATTGTCTACATACCTCGACTGCGACCACCAGGGTCTACATTGTGTCTCAACTGTACCAAACGACTACTTGAAGGTGGATAATTCTTACAATCGGAATTCGTGATTGTCTCTGACGCATCAAGCAGAACCTAAATTGTTAGTCTTCTGTGAGGCAAACCAAGTAAAGCGGAATAGATTACACAATGACCTCTATGCAACTACAGTGGTGCGTACAAACTATTATGTTGAGCTAGGGTATAAAATCGAAGCTGAATTATGTACAAAGAGGCCAATCACAAAATATGAGCGTCAGCAACATCTTAGAGGAATTTTCTACCAACTTCGACAGCCGCACGACTCACGTGTTAGCCATGATTTAGGCGCCTAAAAACTTGTTTTAGGGATCGGAGCGATAACCTTCATTTTCTCGCATATTTCGCAAGAAGACTGCTCGTCCTTATGTCAAAAAAAGGCAGATTCAAACCAGTTAAAAGTGTATTCGAGTGTGTAATGCTTGATATACAGTGGATTGTAAGGTCTCCGGAGTAGCATTTTTTCAGGTGTTGGAAGTTTGACCATGGTAGAGCTAACCAACTTAAACGCACCAAACGGGCTCTCTGCGAACAACTCTGTTAGCCATGTGCAGATCTCTCTGTCTTTATTCATTGATCGGTAGTTATTGTCGTTGTTTTAAATTGAAAGATATTCGTTTTCCTCAAAGCATAAGAACACATGATTCCTTGTTTGCTCTAATCTTAAGAATTCGCTTCGCAGATGTTGAAATCGCATGCGAGTATCAGACCTAAACTACGAGTTGAAAAGACATTATATCTTCTCCACACCAAACTTATAAAGACCTCAGACTAGCTGACGAAAAAATGTCGAGTAGATTAATGATTGTGAAACGCGTAGCAAACGTCTCAATCGGCAGAAGAAAATGGCGCCGACTGTGAACAACCAGAAAAACCTGTGAACCGGAACTGCGCTCCTCTTACAAAATCTCCAGGACATTTACCCTACCTAGATAAAGTTCGTGGATGGTGCGGTGTGATGTATCTGATACACATGATGACGGACTAAGAATTACAGCCCTGCATGACGCTTGTCAGATTGGTGTTTGACTGCATCCCTCAAGGTGACGGCCTCCGCAGGAAGGACAATCGGATAAGGTGGAACTCTTTCAGGGGAACAATCGTTCCAACAGAGCAGTTTACCGTGTGACACATCTGGCTTTAACGTGCTTCTCCTGAAATCATAACCGATTCCGAGTTGCAGCAGGCTAGCACACAAGTGAGTTGAGATCGGAAAAATTCTGTGTACCTCCACTGTGTCCTTACGGAGAAGACGTTCATGAAGTTCAATCCCATTTAACTGATTAGGTTCCATGTTCTAAGAACATATCGTCAATCGCAATAGTCTTTAGTTTTGAGGGGTCTTCGTGTTGGTTGTATGCAACCTTTCGAAAGTCCTATTTTGAATGGGCCCGCTATGTCATAGAAAGAGGGAAAATGGACTCGATATAGTCAATCTGGTTTCTTTTCGACTACTTGAACCGTGCCGCCGTCTCTGCATGGCACAGGTCTTCCAATGTGTAAGAATAGCACTGTTACCATACGGTAACTGAGGGTCGCTGGCCATTCGGCAGTGCAGAACCATGTTCTTCCTTAGGCTGGATAGCAGACGTTTTTCTACCGGCCATTTACTGGGTCTGTCGAAGTTGAAATGAAGAGTTGGATTTTCCCGAATCCACTAGAAACTCACAGTACGTAGTGGGAGTAAAGTTACTGGTGGATGTAAGGAACGGAGAAGATATCAGTACTCGTCCCTTAATTTCACAACACTGTTGATCCTTCTAGTTCCAGTGGGTCCTTATCCCGTGGTGATTAGGCTTGTATTGAAAGTATTGTCAGCAGTCCGTCAGTCTTCACGATTGATGAGTTGAAGAAAGAAATTTAGTGAGAGAGTGAGAAGTAAATAAAGCTCCAGTGCAGCTGCGAGAATAGGCATGAGTGGCCAGACTAAATAGTGGACAGCCTGGAAGTTTGTTACCCATATAGAGCCCGAAAACGCCAGAAACTGTCGGTGGTTGAGCCAGGAATCTCGCGCTTAATTATCACGTGGTGGATGGTTGCATCAATGTTCCGCAGATCTCTGTTAATCGGAAATTACTTAATAGAGTTTGCTGACTTTTTCAGCCTTGGCACCCTTTGTACATATAGCCCGCCATAACTGCGATCTGTCTTAGTTGCCAGAAATTTCAGTATTTTATCAAAGCGAAATTAAAAAATGAGCTCAAAGGGTGCAACGCACTTCGACACTGTTGTCCATCATGAGTTCATGAGTCATTTAAAGACTGTGTGTTATTACCGCCATTCCACTGCGCGAGAGTTTTGAACAGCAGTATGCTGTTGCTCTAAATCGTATCGATGAATAATTCAGGGTAGCCCGACATGCTCCGAACACTAATGCAGTGCTTTACTTAAACAAGTGGATTAGTTAGCTAGTTCAAATTATTCACGTTGGAACAGAAGGTGGAAGTGCCACAATGGAGCTTATTGTTTTCGTGGGCCGCGGGGAGCAAACAGACTTAACTTGTGCAAGTCGATTTTGATTAGTTCGAGGAGTTCGTCAAGCACTGCATAAGACTGAAATGAAGAGAAGTTAGACAACATACACACAGAAGTTGACATCCTCGGTGGCAGTAGTTCACGCATAACATTCCTTGGCTACTCCAAGGCCCTAGGAAGTGGAGGTACGGTTCATGTCTGTGGGAAGTATAAGCTACATCTTGTGGCGATTAGCCATTGAGGTGTACGAAAGTTAACGCAACAACACAATCAAAGGAGGTGAGATACATGCGTTTAGATGAGAAGTGGTGTAATGAGTTTGGACTGAAGCGGTCTCCTGATTGGAGAATATTAATCCAGTCAGTTTCCATATACAAGCTACTGGAGATAGAGTTATGGCCAAACTGGTGTCAACCAATCATAGACGGCGACTAGCTGCTGTCACATGCGTACCCATTCCAAGCGACTAGGTTGTTGGATGCAAGATCGTGTGACAACACAGAAACGAACTGACCACTCAAAATGTGGTGAATTCTGTCGCTTAATAGCTGTTGAACGAAGAAACAAGGGCCTCAACAGTGAAGACTGANGTGTGACAACACAGAAACGAACTGACCACTCAAAATGTGGTGAATTTTGTCGCTTACTAGCAGTCGTAGATACTGTTGTTCCTCTATAACATGTGTTGTTTCTTTAATAAACGGAGACTTAGTGCCACGCAGATTCCTATTCCGATCTTCGATGTTTGGGTAGCTCACTACGCAGCATGGCGTCAGAAGACAAAATACAGCTTGCCTGCAACATCCAAGGCGTTTCAACGACCGCGGTTGCAATTGTTTCTTGTGAGTATTCGGACATGACATACAACGGCCAATTGGCAGAGGCATGGCAGATGCAAAACCAGAAGTCTGAATGTGGCAGCGTTGACTAGTTCGTATTAGCGATCAAGAGATTACTCAATGGCAGTGTTCCGGCAATGCGTTGGAGAGGAAGAAAAACAGATGCTGTCGAATTTGATTTTTGCCGACGACGAAGGCAAGAACGATCTGAGTACGGTGATCAGCAAATATGGGAAGTGCTGATTCGGGCAGGGAAAAAGCACTTTTGAACGCTTTCGTTTCCTCTAAGAATCCGTCGTTAAGGGAAATCTGTCAATCGGGGTGTGATACTACTGGAGGAGCTGGCTAAAGCCTGCAATTTCCGCAGGTGCACGAGGGACAATCTCGAACACGACAGAGTAGTTTTTGGTGATGAGGACGATGTATTGGTCAGAAGACTGCCAACGGTCAGACAACTAACATCTGTCCAGTGCATTACTATTTGCAGCAAAGAAGCGGCTGTTGAACGAAGAAACAAGGGCCTCAACAGTGAAGACTGAACAGAGCTCGACACGATCAATCCAGCACGATTCATTCCCGCAGCCCACTCCCGCCTGGTTTGTCGTGGGCACGATTACCAACAGAAACGGAAATGTCGAACGTCTCAAAAATCCCGCATGGGGTGTCGTCAGTGCAACTCGCCATTCGTCTGGCTGAAGATTGAGGAAACAGAGGTCTAGCAAATACTGGCTTGCGCTCCAGAGGCACCTAATTCGAGAGAAGTTTATGCGGAACTTCTCACTATAGACAAGCGACAACGATGTCAGCTAAATTCGGGCACATCTGTGGATGTTATACCGGTAGGTTTTTAAAACGTTGGTAGTAGAGCCGTCGGGTACACAAATGCGAATGTACAATGAATCAAACACGCAAGTGCTGGCAAAGTTGAGTAGGCCGATAAGAGTTTCCTAGGCAACGGAAATGACACTTCGTGGCCACCCGCTGACATCTGGCGGACTGAGGATCGATCCAGACAGAGTGAGACCGATCCAACTTATGCTGTACCCCTAAGATGCCAGGACAGCTTCAGGTCTCGGTGGCACGACCAATTACCTGCATCGAATTCCCTTAAAGTTGGCCGAGACCATGTAATAATAATAATACTAATGGTATGTTTCTCGACGAAGTTGTGAGAAACACACTCAGGAGAGCGTAATCAACGTAATTATTTTTAAGCACATACATATTTGAACACCAAATTCGAAAATTGTACAACGAGTAAGCTATGAGAGTACACCAACAAAACGAAAACAGACATTATATGAAGAGAAAATTCAAGTATGGGCAGGAAACTTTGAGCTTCATAGTTCTGAGAAGATAATGCTTGGGGTCTGCACGATTCGATAAAATAATTGATTAGTTACATCAATTGAGAGTGTACAAGGTGATCGCTAGCCTGATGCTCAGGGTCGTGCCAAAGGAACGGTGGTTGGAGGATGGAGGGGGTGTACTGGCGAAGAATTTGACCATTATTCCATGTAGATAATCCCGAAAAAAGTGCCTAATTCGGCAATTTAAATACAAAGGAGTCGCTTGAATGTAGGGCGAAGCCCAGCAGTAAGGGATTGGCGGAGTGAAAAAGCTAATTTCAATTGCCCCGGTATTGGCGTTTCATGATACTCTGCCTCCAATTCAATGTGAGAGCAGTTAGTCAGGCCTCAGACCTGTTTTTATACAACAAGGAAAGCTAACTGGCTACAGAAGTCGAGGCCCTTTGACTCCGTAACGAAAACGTTCAGATCGGAAGGGTAATGCTGGCAGTAGTTCTAACTACGAAACACTTCAACACGCACACATTCGAAATAAAGACGGTTGCATACACAGGCCACAAACCACAGATAGCAACATTTGTGGAACTGATGGGTGCCGTGCCCCGTTACAGAAGTACAACCGTGAGCAAATCCACCAACGCGCAGACCAATTACATGTCTCGGATGCTCTCTTTTACTCATTAACCGGGCGCTGTAACGAAATATTCCGGGTTTGAGACAACCGCATCAATGGACTACAAGATGGTACACATTGATGGGATGGTGGAGCTAAAAAACGCAACGTAAAGGCTAAAGTAATAAAGAAGCCAACGCATGTCATGAAAGATAGCTAGCCGCAGCGTAAAAATTATCCACCGAAGGTGTGATAGTATTTCTCAAGGATTGCAGTCTGAATGTCTACGAAGAAAGAATCATTTTCAAAGAAGAGAGGATAGTATTCCCCAAGGATTTGCAGCAGAATTTGAGTAAAAAGTCCATGAAGCGCGGATTTGAGTGTAATGCTAAGTTCGGTTGATGGAGCGACTCTCCCTTCGGCCAGAAATGTCCAGCAGGAAAGAAGAGTACATAATGAAGTGTGGGCAATGCGGAGAACAAGACTGAAGCCAAATAAAGAAAAGGATGCTGCTGGGAGACTTTCGGAAAACCCAGTGAATGGCTGCGGCGGGTTTCGTTAAACGCAGCGGAAAGAAGTACCAAGCAGTTTCGGATTAGTTATCAGAATGCTTGGAACGCGGATGAAGGAATTTAAACAAAAAATCTGAGAGACGCAAGCACGACGTGTTGATACTCCAGTACCAAGCATACAATAACAAGAGAAAGTCTTCTGTATCGAACATTTCAGAGGTAGGTGTGATGAATAGTCGATTGGTGGGCTAAGAAAGGTCACTGATTCTAGGGCAGGGCCAAGCTCACGAGCAATTTTTTTAATGCACGGAGCCGGCTTCGGTCAACTCATTGCGGCAGACTCAACGAACCGCGAGGATCATGCACTGGAATGATTTAGTATGATTCTGAAAGCAAAAGCTGGTGTTCAGCTTGAAAATAAACCAAATACCCGACTACTCATTAGTGAACTAAAATAACGCCTTGCAGATTTAGTGGGATCAGTGTTCTCGGCCTGTCTCGGAAGTCCCCGTCGCGGGGTTATCGAATGGAGTTAACAGGACAGTTACTGTGTCTCCTCTCGAGATGATCGGGCAACCCAATCATTGCACACAAGCGAGAGTGGTTGAGCGGTCAAAGTTGACAATTCTGTCGCGCTAAATGTGAGGTTGATAGCGCAGTGGTCGACACTGTTGCTTCATCATTGATTAACCGGAGTTAAACTTCCGGCCGTGAGAAGAAAGTGCACCACTGACGAACTCTAATAAGAGCAGAATTCCAGTTTAGTGCTTCTTTTTGAAAGAGTCTGGCTGGAAAGTCTATCCGAATGCGGAAACTGTGATAAAATGTGAGTGACGTTCAGCTCGAAAATATGTTATTGTTGGAAGAGCATCATGTCCCAAAAATTTGCCATATTTTCCAAGGGAGATGGATGTTTCTCTATTGGGAATTTGAATTCTCGCCATTATTCTCAAAGGTACAAGTTTCGCGTTTGCTTTTGATTAGCGCGTTGAGTTGCCCAGTATCATGGCCAGAAAAACATAACTGTAACGTGCAACCAGAAGAGCAGACGGAGACTGTGACCAAAGATGTACTACGCAACACGCGGCAATACAAGAATATCAAAAGTGATAAGGGTGCAAAAGCACAAGGGTGTTACGTTCAAATACAAGTGCCCCGCTTGTTTGTCCGACTGTCCGTTGGTTCGAAATTCTCGTGCACAGCGTTGACGTAGCGGTCTGGAAGGTGAACGAAACAACCGCGTAATGATTACCACTTGAAATTCCATCCGTGCGCGCTAACTAGTTTTGGTCGCGTGTCACACAGCTCCCTTTTTCACCAAGCACCGTCCCCGGTGCTTCGCATATGTCTAGCACGTTCGGGATTTCCACTTCTATCCTAACCTCTGAGACGACCGGTGATTTTCTTCGGCCTGTAGTTTGTGTGTATGGTTACAGTCGATTTGAATGAATCACAATTGGCTGTCTGTTGGCTCCTGTTAGTTCACTAATTTGACAGGTTGCCTCCGAAAGTAATCGCTCGACAGCATACGGCCCTTTCCACTGTTTGTGCATCTTCTTAGGGACTCCCGGGCTCGGAACCGTGTTGTGCAACCACACCCTTCCGCCAACATTCAGGGGAACTCCAAATACTTTCTTCTCGTGATATTCCTCCTGATGTCTGTGAGATGTCTTCAGATGTGCTCGTGTTATCTGGTGGGCCCGCCGGAGTGTCTCGAGAAGGTTGCTTACATATCGGGCTACCGAAATTTGCAGTTGATGTGTAACGGGCAACCGGGCATCAGAGGGTAGTCTCACTTCTCCGCCTGTCCAAAAAAATGTAGGGTTTGGTCAGTCGAAGAGTGAATGGCGCTGCGATGAACCAACAGACATTTCGGCATGGCTAAAACCCATTCGGTGACACTCATCTGCGGAAGCCTTGGGAAGATTTTTGAGGGAGCGATTCGTCCTTTCCACTTGCCCATTGCCCTGCGGGTAGTAGGCCGTGGTTCGCGCCTTATCTATTCCTGGTAGCCTACAAAGTTCGCGAACCAAAGAGCTTTCAAGGCAGGAGCCTTGGTCTGAATGGAGTTGGGCCGGGGCCCCCGCAGGCACACCCATTGGTTGATGATGGCTGCTGCTACTGTGGATATATCCACTTGTGCAATCGGGGCAGCTTCACACCATTTGGTGAAATAATCTACCAGGACCAAGATGTACCGATTGCTTCCGGGTGTCTTGGGCAACGACACCACAATATCTACACCGACCAACCCGTTAGGATATCCTGCGTCCATGATTTGCAACGGTGCTTGACGTCCCACTTGAGAGCTTTGGGAAGTGCCGCATTTCTCGCACGATTGACACAACAGCCTGACATTCCTCCTCTGATGTGGCCACCAAAATCGTTGTCGTGCGGCCGCTTCCAACTTGTTTACTCCCGCATGTGCGAGCTCTAGTTGCAAGTCTGTTAGGACGTCACGTGCCATAGATTGAGGGACCCCGAACCTTCTCATCTGAGTGTGCCCGTAGTGGATGAATAATACTCCCTCTGCCATCTCCAGCTGTCCCCAGAGCGCCCAAATGCAGCGGAATCTATAGCTCTTTCCTTTCATTTTCTTGCTTGTTGGTCTTTCACCATTGTTCCGGCACCTTTAATAGATTGCCGCAGTCTCAGGATATGTTACTTGAGCCTAATGCCAGCGGCCATATTCTGCACCCTGTAGATTGATGAACGCCACGTGTAGAGTAGTACAAGACGAACAGTCGCCGTGATTAAGC
This sequence comes from Paragonimus westermani, assembly GCA_008508345.1. NCBI lineage: Eukaryota > Metazoa > Platyhelminthes > Trematoda > Plagiorchiida > Troglotrematidae > Paragonimus > Paragonimus westermani. The sequence continues at coordinate 12,415 of QNGE01002841.1, read as the reverse complement.
GCAAGACGTCTTGATAATGATTCGGCGTTCGAGTGTCATCTGCCTGGTCTGAGTTCACATACGAATTCGTATTCCTGTTGGATCTCTAGCCAACGGGATAACTGTCCCTCTGTGTCTTTGAAGTTTTGTAACCAGCGGAGAGACCGGTGGTCTGTGAGTACAATAAAACTTTCTCAGAAAGTAATGTCGGAAATGTCGCACAAAAAATACTAACGCAAGCATTTCTCTTCTGGTCGTACATTAGTTTCTCTCACGTTTGCATAAAAACCGGCTACCGTAGGCTATCACTTTTTCCCTACCGTCTTGTCCTCGTTGCAACAAAACCGCCCCGATTGCACTGTCGCTTGCATCGGTATCCAGAACAAACTCTCCGGCCTTCGGCGACAGGTCCGGAAAAGCTAGCGCTGGCGCTGTGCAGAGAGCTTCTGGCAGTGATTTAAAAGCATGGTCACATTATTCCGTCCACTTGAATTCCCGACCATTTTGTAGTAGTCTGTTCAGGGAAGTGGAAGTTCGGGAGAAATCGTTGAGGAAGCGGTGATAATAGGACGTTAGCCCTAGGAAGCTTCTCAGCTCGTTTGCGTCCTTCGGCGTAGGCGAAGATCGAGTTTGTTCCGTCTTTTTTGGGTCTGTGCGGATACCTGCCCCCGAAATAACATGCCCCAGGAATGTTACATCTTTGAGTAGGATGTGACATTTTGAGGGCTTCAGTTTTAAACCGACTACGGCCAGACGGTCCAGCACCCACTCCAAATTGCGTATATGCTCTCGTTTGGACCTTCCATGGACTATGACATCATCTAGATTCACTAGACATGTCCTAGGGACCAAGTCGTGCAATGCTTTCTGCATCAAGCATTGAAACGTCGCAGGTGCGTTTGATAGTACAAAGGGGATGACCTCGAACTCATACAGCCCCGACGGTACAGTGAAAGCTGTCTCCGCCTGATCGTTTTCTTTGACCTCCACCTGCCAATAGCTTGATGCCAAGTCTAACGTACTAAATTACGTGGCTCCGCCGAGGGCATCAAACAGGTCATCAGTTCTTGGTAATGGATGTGCATCTTCTTTTCTCACCCCATTGAGCCTCCCGTAATCCACGCATAACTGTAATTCGCCGCCTTGCTTTTTAACCAGGACTATCGGGGCAGCCCATGGAGACTTCAAGGGCCGAATCACGTTCTTCTGTAACATGTCGTCAACCATCTTATGCATCTCAACCTGAAGGTGTGCAGGTATCCTGCGTGGGGGTATCTTGATTGAAGGCGCATCCACTCTATCAAATCCATGCTTCAAAATGTTTGTAGGACCTAACGTTGCTCCCTTCCATAATAATAATAATAATAATAATAATAATAATAATAACGGTGTATTTCTTGACGCATCTGTGATAAACACGCTTAGGAGAGCGTGATTAATGCGCACATTTTGAAGCCATTTACGCATATGGGCACCACAATTGTAAATTGTACAGTGAGGCAGCTATGTGAAAAAAGCAACAAAACAGATATTGTTTAAGAGAAAAATTCTACTTTAAAAAGAAAAATTTGAAATATATGCTTTTGGGACAATAATACTCAGAATCTCCCAAGAGTCGATAAAGAAGTTGAGTTGTTACATCAATCGGTACACACCAAAGTGACCAGTAGTCTAATGGTCAAGGTCGTGCCGAAAAAGATGTACTATCGAAGAATTTCATCACTATGCCTCGTCGATGGTCCCGGGAAAATGTGTAGAAAATTTTGTCAGGATAAGGGAAAGCACATTCTTTTACGGGGGAACGGATGGACCTCTCGATTGGACTTCATTATTTGCTCAAAATCCAAAACATTTTGCGGGTCTCGCGAGATTCTCAACCATAACGGGATTTTGAGTGGAATATTTTCTCGCATGGGGTATCTCTGAACTCAAAAATAAAAAACGAAATCACGTGATGAACGGGAAACGTAAAATTGACTACGTGAGCCATGGTGGAAAACGGAACATGTGATTTTTTGGCATAACCTTCTCTATGACGTTAATAGTGTTGTGTTAATTAATGAAATATATACCATATGCGAACGGCTGTTACCAAATAACGCGAAAGGAGATCGATTATCATCTTTTGCTAGTGTATGATTGCTGCCGATTTTAGATTTTCTCGATACAGCCAGTATATAGGATGAAAAGAATGTTCGACAACACCGAGAGGTTGGCAGGTGTCTATTAGGTAGAAAAAAGGAGGTGTTGCAACGAGAGGTTCTTATGTGATCATGAGACGACCGGGTTGAGTTTCTTTTTTCCAAACAGTTTCAGCGTCCTCAGCTTTAGCATAGTGATTTGCAACACACACAAAAGCCACCAATAAGTATGGAGTAAGAGCGTACCAGGGTGGTTGGGTTATTACTAACGGGCACTTATGTGTTGACTATAGACATGTTTTCTTGTTCACCGGCAAGTCTAAACTCATAGCTGTGTCAATATGTATTCTGAAATTGATAGCTTTGATCAGTTCGAGTAATGCGTGACGTTTTCTCTCAAAAAATCGAAAGCATTATTATTTTGGACACAACAGAGGCAGAAACTCCGCGAGGTTATTGTTTTGCATTAATGAGCATTGTATACTCCTGATATTGAGAGTAACCATCCACCATCTGCGTGGGACGTTAGGGCGGTGCATCGCAACAGAACGCCAGAAACACGACGTTAGAAGCAAGTTGTATTACTCTACGTTTCAACCACCTAGGGTGTGGCCCCACTCAGGAGTGTCGTAATCGATTGCAACACTCTTGAAGAAGGCCACCCGAGGTGGTTGAAACGTAGATTATTACAACTTGCTCGTGACGTTGTGTTTTTCTCAGTCTGTTTATCAATAAAATGTTAAACACGACGCCCAAACTGTTCAACTTCACTCGCACAGAATATGGTGCGGATATTTTGGAACGCCAGAAAACATGATATTCTGCGAGAACCGCCTGTGACGGACACAAACAAGGCTACTTTCCTACCGGGTCAAACAAAACTTGCTCGTTACGGATTCACCTGCTTAACTATGATTATCAACCCTCCAAAACGTGCCCCCCGACCATTTTCAATTGTTGTGCTCTTTTCACTGGTCGAGTGCTGTGGTAGGATAACAGTAAGCCGTTCATACTCGTTTCAACCACTCCGGCTAACTATTACCATTCGGATGCAGGCGAGTGTGAAAATTCGGCGGAAATCCCTACGAAAACTTAAGTTAAATATGCGGGAGCGCTGTTCAAACACTTTGATAGTGCCTCCGTTGGCTGAGCGAAAAGTAAAGACGATCCATCTGTTCAGTTCTTGGACCTGAGGTCAACAAGATAGCTGATCCCCGCCCCGTGATCTGTTACGGAGAACAGACAGCCAGTCCTAGGCGACACGTCATTGATCATGAAGTTGTGGCTACCCTGTTTGCTGACTGGACCAAAATTGCAAGGCTGTCGTCACCACCGGACATTATTGTTAAATTGCTGGTGCTACCAGCAGTGATCAGAACTAGCCTTCAGTGACGAGTTACAAAGCGCACTGGTCCCTGAGCAGCCATCTTCTCGTCGCGTGAGGGTAGTTGAACGTGATCTCGAGCGTTGCATTGCTAGATCCTGGGGCTGCTTAGCTGGGTGAGCAGCTTAAGCAGCCAAGGTGGCAATCGGATCCTCACTACGCGAGGCGGGTTGGGAAGCAACGGCGCCGTATGGTTCGCAAACGCTGCTGGCCGTACCAGTCAATTATGCCGAGGTTGCCAGCAGGTTTTTGCCAAGGATTTTTTGAATATCTTCCGGCAAAGATTGGAGACGTTTCTTCAAGTAAAGCCTTCTCTACTTTGTCGCGCTTGCTAACCGTTTGATGTGGCAAAGCAATTTTAATGGTTTACCGTCACAAAGCTCAGTCGCACCTAGAATCTGAGTAATATGCTGACGGTTAAACAAACCAACGGTCATAGGCTTCCGTGAAGTCCAGTAGCTCCAGCGTATCGTCTACCTCGTCAAAGACGCGAGGTTAAAGCGTTGCAACTACGCGGTGGGAACCAGTTGGCTCTGAGGCATTTCGTTCTGGCACAAATTCGACTTCCAAGTGTGTGAACCACAGTTTAGACTTATTCTTTGGGAAGCTTACAAATGGTGTGATCAGTGCACTGATTTAAGCGTCTGGCGAACTACAAGGTACAGAACCCATTATTATCCAAGCAATGGACAATAAACCGCTTTGAAAGCACATAGAAATCCTGCAGAGAAAACTCGGGCAAACAAGAGTTATACCTGAGGGGAAATAAGACGAAGGGGCCCACCAATTCAGTATACGAATCTATCAATGGATAAATAAGGAATGGCAGCCAAGAACAAAGAACAATATTCATTAAGCAAAATGTGCAGGTGATGTCCTATAGCACTATTAACGGCACGGACATACGAGTTGGCTATGGAGACTAGAGACTGGCCGTCGACGGGCGAGTAAATCGGAAGTGTGTGATTCGGTTTCGCGCCACGCAGTCACACGGCATGCGAACAAGCATTTGGATGGCGTACATCATGCGAATCTCTTTAATAGCCTGAATACAATATGTAGCTTTGAATTTTGGAACTACTGCACACATCATACCACAGGCAGGCCAGCGAAATCTTCTGGTCGTTGTGAAACGGGTAAAAAGTGAGGTGTCAAGACGATCGAACCCAGCGTCGTGAATGGGTGGCTTAACCCTAATAATGCTAACAATCACAGAAGTAAAAAGCCCCAACAGAGTTGCAACAGTACTAACAGTAACAAGGGGTATCTACCAAGGTGTAGGGGCCTGGAAATTTCACTGGTTTGCCTGTGGTATGATGTGTAAAATAGTTCCAAACTCATAGCTGTATATCGTACCTGGGCTATCAAGAAAGTTCGCATGATGTATGCAGTGCAGTTGTTTCTTTGCCTGTCATGCGACTGTGGCGCGAACCTAAAAGACCCATGTCACATTCTTCCGGTTTACTTGCTCGCTGACGACTGGTCTCTGGCCTCTGTAGCTGATTCGCGTGTCGGTGCCTTTTATAGCGCTCTCGTCGAATAAAGATATGATCTCTCTCCTCAACGGCTTTTTGTCTTCGGCGTCTGATAATTGCGTAGCTGGGAGAAAGCGACTTATTGCGAAGAGCACTGAAAAGGATTCTACGATAAATATTCTCAATGCATGCCCAGCTCCTCAATCGATTCACCCAAGATCAAGACGCTATTTGTACCAGCTAGATTTCAGGTGAAACACCGACAAATTGATAAGGGGCAGAGTTGGTAAATTAACATGTTTGAGTATGGTGGCTGAAATTACCTACCAAAGACGAAAAGAGGGCTAGCAGAAAAGTTCAGCGAGACAATTTGCGGCTGAGTTAGGGTGGAAGGCAAATTCGCGCCCGATTCTGGGCGGTTAATTCTTGGGTTCCAGACGAGTGACCCAAGTTATGCAGATCCAGTCTGTTCGCCTTATTTGACATCGAACGGACATCTGTTGAACCGAGAAGCGCTATGTAAAAACAAGATTTAGTACCAGTCCCAGGGACTCTAGTGAACATCAAGAGAGAAGTGAGTTCATTGATATGTTTCAAGTAAATGAGAATCTAGCATGGCTCCCAGACGATCTGCAGAAGTGCATTTAACGACCTCAGAGGAAATGATACTCCCTGGTAAATTAATTCATGCGAAAAGAACCGTCAAATAGGGAAGGTCTGGGGGTAGAGCATATGAAATCATCTAACATGACGTCATCGGCCGTCACCATTTTCATCATGAAGTACAGTTTAACGGAATTAAACTTAAAGAACAGGTGTGCGTAGTCGTCGTAATCCTAGTGGATACTAATCAATAAGTTCAAGTCGCGACTCGCGCGCGAAATTTCTTGAGTTTTCCTCTTGGTTATCTTCATACCTTACAGGCCGCACACAAGCAGTGAAAAGAAAAGACAACAACTCAACGCCCAGACCAGTCACTAGTGGGGTGATACAAGGAAGTGTTCGGCGACCGCCACTTTTTCTCACATATATAAAAAATATATGTAAAGTTATCAAGCGTGGCAAACAATTCCTATTCGATGAGTATATCGAACTTGTTTACAGCTTAATTATTGGCAACCAAGATCCATGTTTGAAGAACATACAGGAAGACCTCCTCATTAGAGATTTGGTGTCAAAATTGTCTGGGGAAATTATAAGCCAAAAAATCTACTACAGTTGTGCATGATTGTCACGTACCAGATGGTTATATAAAGCTAGACGTTCACGGCATGTCAACCGCCAACTCAGTACGTGAGCTGGGTTTGAGCTACTCAAACTCATTCAACTTCGCAGAACATATATCGTTCCTAGTCGCTAAAACTAGACGGACGATAGGGTACATTGAACACTCATTCTTCCTATCTGCTGCACGATTACACCTTTATAAACTATGTGAACGACCCCAGTTTGAGTACAGCACGCTCATATGTGGCCACCTGCGTGAGTCCGACAGGCTAACTCTGGAAAGCCTCCAACGTACATTCACGAAAAGCTTATTGAGTTATTCATCTTCTCTGAGCTACAGAGAACGCTGCCGGACACTTGCAGTTGACCTTCTTTGGTTACGGCAACCCAAGCTTAACCTTTCACCCATGTATAATCTCGTCTGTGGCAGTGAATTCACCGTCAGCTTCGCGACTCGTTTACAACACAGGTCGAAGTATAACCTCAAAGACAAGGATTTCACCTTGGCAGCTCTTAAATCCCGGAACAAACTGCGTTCAAATTTTTCTCAGAAAAATATTCCTACATTCCGAGTAAACTTTCGTATGCAATTAGATCCAGTAAGAATATACACCGATTCAAACGAAACTTAGAAACATTCCTAACAAAGACGAACGTTATGTCCATTTTCAAGCTCCACTTGTCTGAGGACGTTATCCTTGAAAACGGACCTAATAACATTTGACAAAAATATACCGTTTTGCGTGATGCTACGTCACGCACCCCTCGAATCGATCAAAGCTACCGCTTTCAGGATAGATCTTTTACTTTTAGACTTGCCAGCGAAAAGGAAAACATGTCTATAGTCAACACATATGGGTGTCAATATACATGTGCCCGTTGGTGACAACCCAATCATCCTGGTACGCCCTTACCCCGTTCTTGTTGATAACTTACGTGTGTGTTGTAAATCACCATGCAAAAGGTGAGTATGTTAAAATTGTCTGGAAAATACTCAACCTGTTCGTCTCATGACTGCATAATAACCCTGAGTCGCAACTCTTCCTTCTTCTCCCCTGACAGACCACCAGGCAACCTCTCGGTATTGTCAAACATTGTTCTCATTCTATATACCGGCCGTGCAGAGACAGCTGACATTTAAATCCGGCAGTAATGGTATAATAAGGAAAGCTTATAATCGACCTCTTCTCGTGTAATTTGATAACAGCTGTTCGCTTATGGCATATATTTTATCAATTGACACGATGCTATTAACATCACATAGAAGGTTATGCCAGAATATCATATGTTCCATTGTTCGTCATAGCTCACATAGTCAGTTTCACGTTCTCCCGTTTATCGCATGATTCCGCTCTCCATTCTTGGTGCCACTGATATATCCCGCTCGAGAAAACATCATACCCTGCCCGGACACTCAAAATCCTGCAAAGGTTGAGAATATTGGGAGCTCCTCGAGATTCTTAGGAAGTTGAGCGAAGAATGAAGTTCGGTCGAAAGGTCCATGCGTTCCCCGCGAACTTATATGAGTCCCCACCTCGCTCACGTCACGAAACATTTTCTACACATCTTCCCGGGACCATCTACATGAAGTGATGATCAAATTCTTCGCCAATACATCCCATCCATCCTCCAACCACTGCGAAATGCAGGCCAGCCGACTCTACTTTGACTGCCCGTGACTTCGTGGACCAACCTTCGGGCGATGTGGACGCACCAGGGGACAGCGTTCTTCCGAAATAAGGGTTCGAACAGCAGTTCCGAAAAGAAAAACAATACGAACCGACATGAGCCGAAGGCCCAGTAAGCCACGCACACCACTCACACAAACGTAAGCTAAAACGGCACCGACAACACAGCAGCGCACCCCGTCGCACAACTCAAATTCAATGCGCGCGCGCTCGCTGGTTTCGGTTGCGCGTTGCACCATCTCATTTTAGGCACGACCTTGAGAATTAGGCCAATGGTTACCTTCTGGATTCCCAATTGATGTAACTAATCAATTATTTTNCCGTCGCACAACTCAAATTCAATGCGCGCGCGCTCGCTGGTTTCGGTTGCGCGTTGCACCATCTCATTTTAGGCACGACCTTGAGAATTAGGCCAATGGTTACCTTCTGGATTCCCAATTGATGTAACTAATCAATTATTTTATCGAATTGTGCAGATCCCAAGTTCTATCGCCTCAGAATTATGTAGCTCGAAGACTTCTGCCTAACTATTGAATTTTCCTTTCATATAATGTCTGCTTTTGTCTGTTTTGTTGCTCTATTCGCCTAGCTGACTTATTGTACAATTTTCAAATCTGGTGTTCAAATGTGTATATGCTTGAAAATCGGTACGTTGATCACGCTCTCCTGAGCGTTTTTCTCACTGTTTCTTCGAGAAATATACCATTATTATGGCTTATTGAATAGCCACGTGCTAGACACGCTCAACTTCGAATAGGTAGTTTTCCAGGCCGGTGTACGCGATGTGGTTGGCATAGTCTAATAGCAGTCCTACATGAACCCCGTGAAAATTTCGAAATGCTTTCTTCCTTGTGCGGAAGATAAGTTAGACGACATATAGATGACAAGATATTTCCCCAGGTCAATGCCCCCGATGTCTACTGTGCTGACCGCATTACGAAGCCTGAAGGCATCGCCAGAGTCTCCAGCGAGCGTCGCGTGCGCGCACTCAGTGTCATTTAATGGAAGAATTCAGTCGTCCAACCGGTGCTTAATCGCGTCAAAAACATTCTGTAGTGCAGCAGGATCACAGGTATCTTGAGCTCTTAGTAGTTCGGAGTTTAGGAAAGCGTTACCAGATGTATTGTTAGGAAGGTCGTTGAATCAAACAGAAAATGTAAATAGACATAGCGCCGAACCTTGAGGAGTCCCCGGAGGAATCTTGCTGGAGGAACGAATGGTCTGATCCAGTTTGGTTTCTTCCGTGAAAAAGAGACGATTCAATAAAGAACCTGTCTTCGGATACTAAGAGCTCCCAGATGTGTCTGGGGTAGACCTGTAAGTTACCGTCAAAAACCTCAGCAAAGTTGAACAGGGTAGCACCTGAGATGAGACCATCGTCTTTTGCCTCCGTCAAACTGTTCTTGAAGATAAGCACATTTACCGTGCGTGGTTGGTTGGGAAGAAAGCCATGCTGAGTGGAGGGAGAAGGTCATTCGATAAGAACTGCCCAAAATTAACGCGCTTCATCGAGCGCTCCACAATCTTACGTGGAATGCTAGATCAGATGATAGCCCTCCGGGATTTGCTGATCGGCCTCTCTGAAGATGGGTGAAGCAGTGGTCCCCTTTCATGCATGGGGATGAATTGCAGTGCGGAGTGTCTGTCGAAATGACGAAAAAGGGGTTTTGTAAGACCAGTAGCTGCTACTCTGAGAATATTGGGCGGATCACGTCTGCGCCCATTAGGATATGCGAATTAACCTGGTATAGAAAGGCCTTCAAAATCTAGTACACAAAATCGTTCCCAAGGAGGTGTGTTCACAGACAGATCCTTAGGCCAATAAGATCAGCCTGATTTAATGTTCGAAATGCGAATGTTTGTTCGGTGTAATTGGTAACACTTGAGGTGAAGGACGACCAGCGTGTGGTCATTGTCTCCAAGTAACGGCTTGGTGGTCACTCTGACTACCAAGCGTTGCTCTTCTGTGGTGACTGGGTCCAGTAGAGATAATTAGACCAGAACGATGCGGCGTTGAAGCGCCGGCATGCTGTATCTGCCCTATTTGTTGTATGGATATCAATTAAGAAGTTGAGAATCTGTGGCGAACATAATAAATAATATTTTGATAGTCGCGTTCATCTATGCCTTTTCGATGATTTCGGTTTCGCACTTGCTTTTGTTTTAGTCAAGCTACCATTTTGTAACATCCGGCCCGGGGATAACAACGCAACTCGCTCCGTGCCTGGCTAGCTTGACGTACCTCTCTGTACACTCTTTTCCCAGGGTCAGTAATGATACACGGGGTTCAACCCATTAAGCGTTGGTTTTTCATTGTCTATCGGTTGTCGATAATGAACGCTGACTGGGTTTTATTTTGTTGCATCAGTTCCAACAAATCCGCCTTCACAGTAGCAGGGAGACAGGGTTGCCCAGTTTAGTAAAGTGCACTGAAGTGATTCACAATAGGTAGATGGGTATAAACGCTATACTTTCAGAAAGTCTCCTTGGTTTACTTAAACGGCGTTATCGTCGGAAGCAGCTTATGAGGGAGAACGGTGAACGGCCCCATTAGGAGCCAGTCTTGGTAGTGTTAATTCAACTCCACAAGGCTTCACATCTATCAGAGGGCTGGACTTTCCCGATAATTGCGCATGTCAGAAAAATGTTCTCGGGGAAAATTGCAGCCTTGCCCACCTTTTCTGAAGTGGAACCAGCCGGGTAAACTGATTGTCCTGCAACACTTGGGTCGCCGTCATTGGCACCATCTGTAAGGCTAATCTCCTCAAAAGCCAGGGTGTGCGGTTGACTATCATTGGCCAACCGTCTGATTTTCGGTAATTCGTTGGACATACTCGAGCGGTTATTATGTATTTATCTCATCTGTTTTAGCGAGAAGGGAGAAGGGAGAGTGTGAGGAAGAACTCGAGAAGCCACTCCTCGGGATGAGGAGTAGGCTATGGGCGGCGCTGAGGTTGGAGTAAATTTGCCTCCACAAGTTGGTTCGACGACGATCTTTTGCGGCGGTGGACACGATATCGTTGGCTGTGCTTGCGTTAGCGCTTGTCAACGTCGGCTTCTGGGGCAAGTGTTTGGAAGTTTTCATTCGCGGGAAGTTTAACCGCTTCCTCTGTTGAACGCCAGACTTCGGATGCGGCGATGTGTACTATTATGTGACCGTTAACGAAAATGGACAACAGAGCGGTCTAATGAATCGACCGCTGCTCTGTGAGGGTGCTCCAGCAGGCTCCTTCCACTCCACGTTCCCGGAATAGAAAGATTTGTGCACAGCTGTTTAGTTAACTTCGAGGTGTATAACACAGAATTCGGATTCCGCGTGATTCCAGTGCTCTCAACATTCGTGCCTGTGTACGGAAGGTTAGTCGTCGAAGTGTCAACTGGAAAAGCGCTATCTTCGCTTTCCACTACAGACGCGGTAACCTGATTGGGTAGTTAGAAGCATGAACCACAACCGCAATCTCCGCCTGCAGATTTCGGTCCACTGGGCTATTGGGTTTGATTTCAGTCATTTAATCAATTTTCTCTATCTCTTAAGGGAAGCAATCGTAGTAATGATGGAATCGACAGACCAAAAAGTGGCAGTGCTAGAGAATTTCTGATATATGACCTTTAGCGTGAGAACTGGAGATAGGTTTGATGGATTTTCTAGTTACTGAGCGATTGTTGGCAGAATATCACCTTGAAAATCATAGACGCAGCAGCAAGGTCCATTTAAGAACTCATGGTAACTACTGTTCGTTGGCCGGATTCAGGATTCCTTCCGTTTATAGGTGGCAACAAATTTAGAGAGTTATTTGAATTTCTGGTATCTTGCAGGCTCGAAACCTGGACACCGCGGGTTTTCAGGTCCTGAGCAACGTATTTTGAGCGTAACAATTTCTTGAATCAGTTTCCCATCGTTTCATCCTTAAGGCATTTACTGCTCATTCTATTTCCACCATCCGAAAACACCATCATCGAGCTCTCTCATAATTGATACGCGAAAGATGAGCGTCCAAATATTTACTAGCAGCCCTGATCACTCAGCTAACCGTTCATCTATGAAGTTAGTAACGGAGGCATAATATAGAGAACCAATATAAACAAAGGTGCCGAATACCCAGTAAGTCACGCACAACACTCACACGAACGTAAGCTAAAACGGCACCGACAACACAGCAGCGCACCCCGTCGCACAACTCAAATTCAATGCGCGCGCGCTCGCTGGTTTCGGTTGCGCGTTGCACCATCTCATTTTAGGCACGACCTTGAGAATTAGGCCAATGGTTACCTTCTGGATTCCCAATTGATGTAACTAATCAATTATTTTATCGAATTGTGCAGATCCCAAGTTCTATCGCCTCAGAATTATGTAGCTCGAAGACTTCTGCCTAACTATTGAATTTTCCTTTCATATAATGTCTGCTTTTGTCTGTTTTGTTGCTCTATTCGCCTAGCTGACTTATTGTACAATTTTCAAATCTGGTGTTCAAATGTGTATATGCTTGAAAATCGGTACGTTGATCACGCTCTCCTGAGCGT